>BGPR01000032.1:0-57460 GCA_013235015.1 Araneus ventricosus | reverse complement strand
TCATTATAATTCTTAAATTTCTATTTTCCTCTTGAAATTAATAATTTGATATCAGAAATTGTATATTGCAAATGTTACAATTTAAATTATGAAAACATTTCTCTATCCCTAAAGTTTCTCAGTATTAAAATGAGGGTTAACATAAATCCACTTATCTTTAATTTGGAAGACCACTGGTTGACCCGAACTTGATATCTGACTGCTAGCCTCCTTCCGGACATCACTTGTATATTTTTGACCGACCGGTAAGACATTATATTGGTTGGGGCTACTGGGTACGATGGTTGGAATGTTCTGTGTTTCATCTATTAACCTGTTGATCAGGAGGGTCGCTGGAAGGTTTCATGCATGGATTCTATTCGTCGGAAACTTGGATGGAGGACAATTAGCAATGATGGAGTCAACATATCATGAGTTTATTGTCCCGGACATGGTGGAATAGAAAACATTATTCCTTTGACAATCCCATGTTGCATTTAAGACCGCGAGTAAGGATTTTCTCCGGGTTCCTAGCAACAGGTAGACTCCTTGGCCGGGATTTTCCGACGGCTGGATGATTTATGGCTTCTCTTAAAAAACACGACTTGTGAAATTTTGAAGATGACGTCCTATTCATATTCGTGCTTGTACGCCATGGATCACTATTTGAAGTTCGCCGAATGTTTTCGCGTTGAGAGCAGGCGTTTTTTTTTTCGATGAGTTCGCACGGAAAACCCAGCTCTGATACCGGGAAACCCCTGTTAGTTAGCTTGGCACCGCTGCATCATTGGCCCTTCACTCACAAATCGGGCACCAACGAAGGTCGCCCTCATCTTCGCTTCAAGGTTTAAACGAGAGTTCTAAACTGCTCCAGATGACACTCTTCGCATCTCCATCTTTTCAAAAAAATCTCCTCCTTAAAATTTCCAAGACCAGTTCCCAAAAATTTTTAAGTCAAGTTCTCTCTCTCCCTAAAAATCTCAAATTTTTTTCTTATAAACCCCCCTTGGCGAAAGGCATCGTGCCAAGAAAATCTTCCTGAATTCGCCAAAAATCCGAAAATCATGCAACCTTCGATTTTAATTGGTTCCAGGGCAAAAATTAATCACGCCCCGACCCCTGCTAAACCAATCCAAGCTACCTACAGTGCTTTTCCTAGCAATATACCACGTGGGGCAAGGCGGCTCTTGAACTTTTTCCAGCGAAAAGGGATTATTATGTGTTGACATGACATCTAACAGAAACCCCCGCGCGAATCGCCACACAGGTCAAAGGTGAAGAAATAGAAATCGTTCGCTCCTCTGCAACGGAGTAATAACTTTTAGAAAGGAATTTTACAAGTGAAATCTTGTCACTAAAAACGCAGGAGAAAGGCATTAATACTGTCGAAAATGTTGAGAATTTCGGAAACTGAGCCATCCGGGTCAAAGGTTTCTTAACTAATGTTCGTCAGCTGCAGAAATTTGTGTGAGAATCAGAATTTTATCGAAAATTGCAAGAAGGACACCCAGAATTTTTAACCACCGGCTGTTTTTAAAAGTGGAGATGGAACATTTTTTGAGCTTAAGTTTATTCGTTGTTTATAAGAAAGTAAAGAATTAATCGTTACTTGTTTGAAAGCTGGGCATATGGAGAGAATATTTCTCGGGCTTGCTTCGCAAGGCGAGAGGCGATGCTTAGTTTATGGGCGGGAGATCTCTAGGTTCAATGAACTCTTGCTCAACCTGAGATTTTACTTAAACGGAATTAAAATATTCCTTAATAATAAATTCTTAATTCTTCATTTATTTAGTTGATTACTAAAAGAATAAGATAAACGATTTTTTGAGGGATGAAAATAAAAAAATAAAAGAAGAATAATTAAATAAATATATAAGAAGAAAAAATAATTAATTTACATAACATCATGGCTATGTAACAGATTTTTTTTAATGAATAAACTAATCGATTTGAGAAACAAAATGAATAATGGTTAATTAATTCGTCATATCATATATGGCTGTGCATCAGGCACTTTTTATCATTTTTGTAGTTAATCAAAGGATACAATAATCGGTTTAAAGAATAATATAAAAATAAATAATAGTTACTTAATTTATCTTATCATACACGGCTGTGTAGTTAATTATTATAAAACAAAATTTCTTCCAGAATTCCAACACTCTTTAGAATTTTATAAATAAAATATTCCAATTAAGCTTTATATAATTTAATTAATTTCCATCCCTTTTTAGAATTTAACATATAAAATATTTTAATTTATATTTAGTGATTCAACTAAACTTTACAACACTATAACCTTTTTATCATGAATTTTGACTGATGTGACAGTGGAAATTTTGGAAATTATAGAATATTTTAGAAATTACGTTTCCTTCTACAAATAACAGTGTAGTAACAACAATCAAACATAAAAATGAGTTTAAAAATGATTATTATATATCATTACAAAAGGCATTGATAAATATTTTCCAAGATGAATTGCTTATGAATTTAGAAAATTTAATATTGATTTTCAGATTTATTTGTTATTTCGAAAAATCAATTTTAGAGAATTTCATGAAATCATGAAATCCAGACACAAGCAAAAGAATTGAAGTAGAATATTTTTTAAAAACTAGGAAGTGCAACAAGATGTGACGTTAAAAAGACGTGAAATTGATCTATTAGGTAAATGAATATTGTTGCTTTGTTTGAAAAAAAATAGTATTATCCATTTTTTTTATCTTTGCGATATAGCAAGTTGGTGTTTGAAATAAATGATTTGATAACTTCTACTACAGCTTACCAGTCGGCATGTTCAAATAAAGGAAGTTAATATTATTATTTTTATAAATTAATCTGAAGAGTGGGAAGAGATATGGAGTCCCGAGAACTTGAAAAGACACAATTTCAATAAAAACTTTATTGTATAGGGTAATGCGGGGCGTCCAGGCTGAAAGTAATGTAAAGGTTGATCCAAAAGTAATGATTTATACAGAGAAAACTGCACATGAATTATTAACAAAGTGCTGTATCATTTATAGGGACTTTTTACTTTGAGTTTTTTTTAATGCAGAGGAAAGTAGGGAAAACTTGACACTACTTTTAATTTTTCTTACATTTCTCGAATATTTTGATTGTTGTAGCAGAAAAGAATTTTTTTAAGAATGTACTTATGCTGAACTGATATCTCATTTAATCATAATATATATATATATTTCATGAATTCACTTATGGTCAAGTATCCCTAACGTTATGGACATTTGACCCCAATGCCAGAGTTACTTGAACCTGCATACAAAGAATCCTTAACCCGTATTTTACCATCGTCCTATATATAGGACAGTTCAGATTTGTCGAATTTTCATAGCCAATATCGCATTTTTAATTTATGTTCCGTTTCTAAAATATATTTTAAGATTGATAAAGGCTATTTATTATCTTTTTAAGTTCAATTTTGATCATTTTTGATTTTTTTTTAAAATTTTGAATTTGGTTAATTTTTGCTACTTTATTTGACATGAATTATATTTTTCTTTTAATTAATTATGAGAAATTAATACAAGATTTTTTTTCAAATTTATTCATGACAAGTCTTATATGTTATTTCTGAGTAAAATTTGCAAAGAAAAAGCTATATTCAAACTGGTTTTATAAAGCTTTTAGGTGCCGTCCTATACATAGGACGATAGTAAAATCCCCTACTATAAACACCCATACAAAGGCGTTTCAAATTTCGGGAAAAGTGATTAGAATATCTATGTTTTACTTATTGCAAAACTCAATAACATCTGGTTTGCTTGGAACATGAACCTGTAAGTGTGTCTTGAGTAATATATTTGTGCTGTTCCTTTGGTCGAGAGTTTTGGTCACGTGCTCACGCTATCTTTTGTAGGGAAAAGAATACTGCTGTTCGAGGTGTGTTCTGATTTTACATCCGTTCCTTCCAGAAAAGTACTGGAAATGAGTCGAAGATTTTTAACTGAAAAAGCTTTTGAGTATTTAATGTCATTGGCCGATGAATATGATGATAGTAATCTTTAAATGATAATACAAATATTACCAACTGATCAAGAAATTGTCACTGATGATGGAGAAATTGATGATGCCTGCACCAGAACTGATCAGGTCCATGTTGACTTTGACGAAAAGATTCAAGAAGAAACAGATGGAACTCTTAAAATTCTAAAGGAAAAGGATGCTGCTGAATATGTTTAAACACCTACATGGACTAATTGTTCACCAAAAGTTTGATTAGCTCCTGAATTATTTTACGGATATGATTTCAGGAAAATCACCTTGGAGCTTCCCGAGATGATGGCTGAAAATATGATTGTCCAGCTATGGTAAAAGGTAACAAGTAGACTTGACAGAAAAATATTCACGATTTTTTGTCTAAAATTTGATGAACTAAAACAAGTTTTGGTTATAATTTTCTACAGCGGATGTCACATTTAACCCAGAGAAAAAATGTACTGGGAAAATGCGCCTGATACTGGAACAACGCTTGTTAGTCAAACAATGTCAAGAAAGCGATACTTAGATATCTAGATATATTTATACTTCAATGACAATATTGCTATTGATTCAGATCGCTATTAAAAAGTACGAGCAATTTACAAATTGTTGAATAAAGTTTCACAAGAGTTTGGTGTGTTTTCTGAACATTTAAGCAATGTTGTATTAATATTAATATTTGAATATCTTCCAAAGTAGTCAGCTATTTTGGAAGACATAGATTAAAAATGTACATGAAAGGAAAACCCGTAATATTTGGATATAATCTAAGGATACTCTCATCTTTCGATGCATATCCTTCTCGTATTATACCATATCAGGCAGTAAAGCAATTCTGAAAACAATTGTGGCATGACTATGAAAAGAAAGAAAAGAAATCATTAGCCCAAACAGTCGTTGAAAATTGGCTGTCTGTTGTTGAAACTCCTGCAAACCATAAAATTTATAAGGATAACATTTTTACGTCGTGTGATCTTTTTGGTCCCTCAAAAGCAAGCGTTTCTTTGCTACGGGAACAGTTAAGGAAAATAGAATTTCAAAATTCCCTTTAATAAAATTGCAGCTGTTCGATGGATTGACAATAGAGTTGTATCATTTATCACCAATTTTGAAGACAAAAGATTCTTTAAAAAAGTAGAAAGAAGAATGAAGGGTGGAAAGCAGAAAGTAGACATACCATAGTGTGTTGTTTCGTATAATTTGTACAAAAATGGTGTAGATTTGTTGGACAATCTCATAAAAATATATTTTTCGTCCATGCAAGGGAAAAAGTGGTAATGACCATTATTCAAAAATGTATTTTAGACATCACTGGTTTAGAAACATTAAACTCTTTATCTCCATAACAAGCTGTAGAACTCATCGAATTGTTTTCGACATTTTACAGTAGCTTACCTGGGATTGTGTGTACCTCGCAATGTTGCAAGAATGAGTTTGGGCATTCAAAAAAAATCCAGATTACTTTAAATTCCCAAGTGAACCCTTTCTAGTAAATGGAAAACAATGCCAATGACAGCTCATAAACTGTACAAGCAAACACTTAACTACTTGACAAAAATGTAATTTAAGACTTTGCTTTGAATGTTTACTACCATTTCATGTAAACCAAGATGCTTGACAGCAAAGTATGTAGTAGTGGATTATACCATCGTCCAATATATAGAACAGCTTGTAAGAAGACAACCGATAAAGTTTTCTTAAGTTTTTTAACTTTATACTTTTGCTTGATGTCTCATTAGTCTGTGATAGAATTTTTTTGGAAAAATATTAATTTTTTCTTGATGTGGTAAAATATGGGTTAAACTCTTCCGATAATTTGCATGCACGCCATGCTCAGATATTAGGTTAAAATTGCAGAATTGAAAGCTTCTTAATTATCAAAAATATTTATGAAACTAATTGTAAAAATTAAATAATATGGCAACTATAAAACGCAATCGTCGTTCATAAAAATCTAGTTATTAAATTAAATTAAATTAGTTCGAGATTAAGCAAACAATTAAAATGATGAAATAATTAAATGATAAAAATTATAGCAGTGGAACCATAATAAAGTCAGTAGCGCTTTGAAGAATTACTAGTTTTGGAAAATCAGAATAGAACTGAATGGCGACAAAATGAAATGAAAGAATATAAAATATGTTATTCAAAACAAAAAATGGATGATCTGAATAGAATTACTGGGTTATCCTAATATTTTAATGAAAACTAAGCAAAAGAAGAAATGTACATTCTACGAGAAAATTCAAAGCAACAAAGAGATGAATTCAATAGCAAAACGATGACAAACAGTTCGAGTAAAAGATTTTTGTTAAAATAATAAATGAATAAAATTAGTTTATTTGTAAGAGAGGAAAAAATGTAATAAATAATTTTCAGTTAGTTTTAAATTTCTTACTAAAGTCATTCCTTGTATTATTTTGAGAAGAAATTTCTTTCTTTAAAAAGTAATTTACACACTATTTTTTTAATAATTATTCTCTTATAAAACTGAACTACCAAAAGCACTAACCACTGTGCCGATAATCAAGGTGAAGTACAACTAGTATAATCATCCAGCTTGATTATTTGAATTGCCATATTGGCAACAAACTCCGCCGCACTAGAATGTAGATTATTAGGACGCGGATCATGGGAGACTTAAAATCAAAATATTTCGGTTCATCTTTGAAATATTTTATCAGCAGTAATATTTTCTTAGTAATTAGTAATCAAGCAAAAACAACATCTAGTTTGAGTGTCTCAAGCGAAGTTCAGAGTCTGTGAAGAATCAGGGAGGTAGTAACTCTTTTGAATTGTCAATAACGGCATGATGCTTTTCTTCGTTTAAGTACCTCTGATCTAAAAAGTTAGAGTGCATAGAACATGTGAGATTTAGCGGCTGTTTAGAACAGATACGAGTATTCGTGGAAGCACCACATGGGAATTTTTATGGTTCACTTTTGAGGGGGAGATAAGGGTCATTTCAAGTGAAAAGAAGGGGGTGTAGCACAATTTTAATGGCACCATGTTTGACAGCTGTTTCAAAGTGACACCTGCTTGCTGAATGACACATAACGGTTTTATCAGGACAAAAATAACATCATTCTGAAACTTTGTACATAGAACTTTCTTCCCTCTAACTCTCTTTATATATAGTTAAACAGGTTTCCAAACCGGAGCACAGAATGGTTGTTAGAAATTAAATTTATTAATTGCATTTATTACAAAAGTTAAATCATTAGGTGAAATCCATCTCTAATCAGTACCAAATATATTTGAAAACTTGCTCGATTATATTCCTATAAGAAGTCGGAAATATTTTGATTAAAACGTCAAATGATTTTATTAATCTCCGATTTACTTTCTCTTCCATTCGATTCCCATTTCTTTACATGCTTGACAGCTGTTTCAAAGTGACACTCGCTTACTTAACTGGTTTTATGAGGACAAAAATAACAAAATTCGCTTAATAGTTCTAAAACTTGGTACAACAATAATTTATCTAATATTTAAAGATGTTTATCTCTTTTCAAACCCGGTCAAGGAATGGCGAAATAGTAATTCAGTTTATTAACTACATTTATTACAAATATCACTTAGTCAATTAAATCAATCACAAATATTTATCGAATAGCTTTCCATTCCATTCATATAGGCTTACAAATCCTAAAACGTTTCCTCAGTTATATTTTAAGAAAAACGTCAATTGATTTCATTCATTACCTTATTATATTCTCATTAACAAATCGTCAATCACGAATAAAAATTCTGACTTTCCAAATTGTAAAATGTTAATTTATATTGCATACAAATGCAGATAAGCATGCATATGGCTACGTATGCACTGGATACATTCCAGCAAATATGCAACATATCAGATTGAGACTCTTTTTAAAATATTACGTGGTTTAATTTAGTGAAGTAAATGCAAAACTATACGTCGTGAAAGAAATTATAACGCCCTCTTCTAACTCTCTGGATTTTACTGAAACAGATGCGGATAAAAAATAACTAAGAAACCTGGAATTCTAGTTTAGCATACCTAACTAATCAATAACCATTGAATCCAGTTCTTGAGAATTCTGCAATAAATTTACTGAGACAATCCAGTGATTAGCACAATGGGAGACAAAAGAAAAAGAATGAATTAAATTGCTCGCTAAGCCATATTTCTATAAAAGTATAAAGAAAGGAAGCAATGAAAGTCAAAACTTAATGAAAAAAGGAGAGGGGATACATAGTGTTTTTGAGATGCAAATTGTACCATGGAATGAGAGACTGGATTCCGCTTTATCCACCTTGTTGGGGATTATACCAAAATGGCCGCGTTTCCTTGCATAATTAAACACGTATTCTCTGTCTTAGATTAACATCATGAATGTTTCATGAACTCATTTTATAGCGAAGAAAAAGAATAAAAACCGAACCATTTCTCCTTAACCAGAAAAATATGCTCTTCTTTGGGAGTTGAGGGATATTTTCGTAGTAGATTCTTTATCGAGGATATTTAGAAATGAAGAAGTTAGAGAATTAGATTCTTAAGATAAACTCAGCGAAAAAGAATGTCTTTTGTCTTTCTATGAAAGCTGCACTTGTAAGAGAAAATAGCTGTTTTTTACGAAATGCAGCTTTTGGGAAGGGCAGACCGTTTCATCCAAAGACCATCACAAATGCAACCTGAAAGGGAAGTTGCTTTACAAGCTGAGTGAAGGTTATTAAAATTCATGCAATTTTAAATTTTGATGCAAAGTTTTCTTCTCTATTTCTTCTTTTATTTGAAACTGAGAAGTTTCAAACAATATTTTTCAGGATGTGAAGACGTAGTCAGCACCCATTTCTAACGATTCATAATAAATGATTTTTTTTGCGTGCACAATTTTAGAAAATATAAAAAAACTTATTAAGGAAAGTTTTCTTTGGCACTGTGGGGATGAAACTTTTGAAACAGTTTCAAAATTTTTTTTAAAGATTTTGAATGCTTCTTAGAATTGCCCTAATTCACTGTAGCAATTTTTTGTATTTCTACAAGATGTTTAGACAAGGCGTGAAATTTGACCTTTAATGGAATTTTAAAGTGAAAATTGCACGTTTAACCTAATGTAAAGCTAATTTTATGTTTAAAATACAATTTAAGATGAATATCAGGTAGTTCTTTCAATTGGAAGTGAATGCTTCCTCTCTGTTCATTTAATTCAACGAAATATTCCAGAAATATTGTTTTAGAATTCGCATTATGTTTTATAAAATAGCTTTCAGTTAAGCTTTAAATGAGAATTTAGCGATAAATTGGTAATAATTTATTTATTTTTCTGAGTTTTGAGCGAATTTTTAAAATTACGTTACAATTAAACTTAATTACAATTATTAACGATTGTTGGAGGAAATATGGTAACATCTGGACCTTATGCCATAAAAAACCTACAAAAAACCTGAAACATGATCATTGAAATTTAGTTTCATATTTGTCGATTATTTTATTGACAGAATAACTGTTGAAAAACGAGCATTTTGTGGGAGAAAATTACTGAAATTTTCCTTACCTTTAAGCAAAATAGCTAATATTTTTATATATAGTTGTTTCGTTGTGTGTAACAATAACAGTTACTTTAATCTTTGAAAAATATTATAAATGAAAATACATGAAATTCTTTCGAGGTTTTATGTATTATTATTGAACAGCGAAGCTTTTATCTAATAATTTTTTTTCTAGAACGACAGTTAAAAACAAAACAATATAAACTATCATTTTAGAGTAATGATGGGAATTAATGAAAAAGTGCTTGGAGGGCTCTTGCGAAGTTTCCAGACTACTTTGCTTGGTTTAAATAAGAGAAACAACGAATTAAAATATATTTATTTATCCAAATTACTTAGTTTCCACATAAAATGATAGAAGCTAATCCTCTTCTTAGCTTAATTTATTTTTGGAAACATCTGGTGTTTTCCGTTTGAAAATAATTAAATACATGGACCTTTTAATCCTATTTGATTAAAGCAGTTAAATTTGTAAATACTGTGTCAATTCGATTCTATTACTTCACTTTAGAAGGATCATTGCAATAAATCTCGAACATTTAGACACCTAAGTCCCTAAACTTCTATCGTAGAGATTTATATGTAAATGAAGGCGTCCTGATTGAAACAATTAATGGTAAAATCCTCGCCAGAGGAGAACATAATGACAGCTTAATTTAAGAGAAATGGTAACATTGTTATTGAAATTATTTCGATTGATTCCAATCAGCCAGGAAGTTATTCCATGGCAGCATAATAATGCAGTTACAGAAATCGACAGCTATCATTTGGAAGCTGTCTTATTTAGACATTAGATTATTACTGCTTTATTTGGATGACTATTATCCAAATGATTTTGAAACGAATTTGATGAGCATTTCCTTAAATACATAGATTTTTTTATTTTCTTCATATATGCGCATATTGAAATTGTTGCTAGGAATAATGGTTACAGTGCATCAGTTGAAAAGTTTTTAATCAAACTCTTAAGTCAAAGTCGAGCACACCAAAATATATCTGCTAAGTTTAGTTTAATATGGTTAATGTTCGGTTCCGAAGATACACGAGAGTTATTTTGAGATTGATCTCATGATTTTGAAGCGTGGGGCATCTGAGCTGGCAAACCCCTCTTAAAGCTTCAGCACCTCACCAACGGGAAGACGTTGTCTCGACAGATTTTATATGTACCATGCCCAGGCAAGCGGCGGTTCTTGCGTGGAATAGTGTCCCCAACCCACGACATTCCGGTCTCGAACCGGAGGCTCTGTCACTAGGCTACCATGCCCCCCAAAATGTACCCGCTTTGCAATGTATCAAACATTTTCACCAAGTTTAGTATAGTCATTCGCAACTCAAATTGACAGCACGAGGAAAACTACACGGAGTATTATTCCGTGCAGTTAAATAGTCCTGAATATAATCCTCTTGTATTCATATATTTGAACAGAATTGAGTTTTTAACACCAGGAATCAATATTCAGTTAAAGATATTCTGTATTTAAAACGAGAGTTTTAAAGCCCACAGAAACATGTATTAAGTTTTCCACCTGTGAAACAGTAGCATGTATCTTTCTATTAATGTCAATTTGAGATATCACTTGAATGTAGATATAGCTAAAATATTTTATAAGGCGTAACAAAAATGTACATATAAGACAAACATTTGCAACGGAACACCAGTTCGCAAAATTCAAAGTAGATTGTTATGATACAGAAAGAAAAAGAAAATAGAAAAAAGAAGAGTTTTATTAGACACAACTTAAAATTTACGACGAGACTTTATAAAATTGTACGTGCAAGTCATGCATGCAAAATTAAGTCCGTTTTGCAAGGGAATATCCGTCGGTCGACAACAAAGTATGTTCTATAATCCAGAAGAAAAATTTAGTATATAAAGAAAAGCATATAGATTTTATTTGGCATAACTAAATATGGAATTAGACATAGCCAAACTTTATGAAACAGGCAAATAATACAAGCAAAACTTACAATCAAAATTTATAACTTAAGCACAAGTAAAGTTCTATAAACATAGAAAATTTTAGTTAAGTTAAATTAGCTCCCCGTTTTGAAGGTTTATAAGCGTAATTTTGGGTTGGACCTTATTTAAATTATGAACCGTTGTTAGATAGCGAGAACGACACCTCATCTTGTATCCCACTCTTCAAACTTCCACTCCACAGCAAGAGTCTACAGACATAGAAAGAAAGAATGAAAGTGAGAAAAGATACATAATGGCACATGACATAAAATTACAACTTTTACTACAAGCATCAGTTAAAATGGAATCAATTCACGTGACGTCACAATCACATGATAAGCGTTTCCGCATATATCATTTAAGTTTAGGCGTTTCACACCATGCTGTGTGACATCATTTCTTTTTTCCTCCTATAAGATGCGCAATGGATTTTTAAATTCAGCAAAAGCTTCGAATTTGACGAGTATAATGTGAACATGGATAGGTTCTATTTCTCATCATATCATCTATGTTTAGGTGTTTCACACCATGTTGCGTGACATCAACTCCTTTTTCCTCCTATTCTAAAATTAAATTAAATCGTCGAATTTGGCGTGCATAATGTGAATAAGAATAGGTTACACTTCTCATCATCATCGCATCATAGTAGACGCTAATATTTTTGCCTTAGCAATGGATGTCTTGATAGTGTGTCTGAGAATCCTGGCATCTTTGAATGCGTGAGCTTGTGGCTTAAGAATTTGCTTGTACTTAACTAAGAAGGAAGGTTTTACAGCTGAGAATGATTTTCTTTAAACTCTAAATTGAAAATGAGAATAATTTAACATACTAGTGCACAAAGCGTTGTGAGAAGTATACAGGCTTAGTTATCACATATATTCAAACACTTTCTAGTTAACTGATAAAAATAAACAGTATTTTAAAAAACCCACAGCTGTATTTTAAAGCATAAAAATTTATAAAAACGTAATGAAAAAATTTTAATTTTGTTTGTGTCTGAGTCAACCGTGAGTTTGAACGCATATTAAGATTTTTAGTGTAACGTTCATCCTCCATACAGTACTACAACAATGACAGTGGTTACAAAGTTATAGCATTGATAATAACGTAACATATTTGATAAAGCAACCCGAAATTCTATCCGCTATAGTTACAAGAATAATACTCGAATTCCCTGTTTTTTGATCAATATTGAATTAAAGTTATCTCCCAGTGTTACGAAGTCTGCAAATTAAGAAATGAGAGAATTAGCATTTTTGAGATTTGAAAAATTATTTTTGAAATTTATTGACAGTAAAAATGTATTCTCTCGCGAAATAGGAAAGGGATTTAAAAATAAAGACGGAGAAGAAATAAAAGAAAAATCAAAGGATTTTGCAGCCCAGTCAGGCGAATTTCGAAGCAAAAAAGTGCTGAGTTTGTAGTTCATGGTTCAGATGAGGAGTTATTTCGAACTGAATGACAGTTCTATCTTTAACTAGTTATGAACTACTAAGACACACGATAGATGGCATTTCTAATAGTTAATATTAAGGAGGCTAACTATGTTTAAACTTGATTTGAGGTTTTTTATTTACATTGTTTATTGATTAATTATTAAAAACAATAAATATAAGACAAAATATGCTACATAACAAGGCAACAAATACATAATTCCAAAATAAATGATTTTTAAATAGACGTCTGCAAGCTCAAAAATAAATAGATAGAGCGCAAAATAGTCATAGCACAAAGATAAATAATAGACAAAGAATAAAAAATCAAAATATAAGGAAAATTGCAAAACTTAATAAAATATATGTGGCATATGGGTAATTGTTATCTAGATATAGCGAAAATACCAATTTTTTTATTTTCTCATATAATTATTTTTCTTATATTTTGTTCTATGTTAAATATGAATCATTGACTATGAAAAGGGAACGTCCAAAATACTATGGATACTAGGAGAAAAAAAAAACCCGCTTTTACTATCCTTCCTGGTGAAGCGAAGTTAATTTCTTCTACAAATATGAGTTTGTCTTCCAACACACATTTCATGTACATTTTTAATTAAAAAATATAAACATCCTCCTTTTAAAAAGGTTTTGTATTTTGGACTTGTTTCCTTTCTACAGTCAGCTACTCATTCTATGCTGTTCAAATTTATTAGAATGCTAAGGAAAGTTTTATACTTTTTATTATAGAATATTTATTTATTTATTTATATCTCAAGTGTATTAATTTTATTATTAAATTGATCTTATTCATTAGAAAAATCTTCAAATAACTGGAACTTTATCGGAGAATGTGGCATAATAGGAAAATTTCATATAAATCTTAATTATGTGTTGTTCAAAATTATTCGAACGGTCAAAAACTTACGACGAAAAGGTAACATAACAATTTTTAAAAATTAAATATTAGTGTTTAATGTTTAGTTGGATTTCCTTCGACCTTCAATCGCTGCTTTCAGTCTTTGATTCATGCTATCATCCAGTTTCTTCGTTGTCTCCTGGTTGATATTGAGTCATTCATCTTCGATCGTCTCAAAAAATTGATTTTAATTTTTTCTGTCTTAAAAAGGCAATTGATGATTCAAAACTGACTATAAATTTTAGATGGGATTAAGGTATGGTCTTTGTGGTGGCCAATCCAATACCTTAATCTCGCTTCTCGAAATATAATCTTTGACGTGTGATTTGGTCATTATCTCGTTGAAAGATATACCTTCAATCCACCTTCAAATTTGTGATGGATTTCTTTAGATTTTGGGACAAGATATCGACATTCATACTTTCAGTCATTTTAACGTCGTTCCTTACAATTACACTAATACTTTTAGAGGAAAAACATTCCTATACCATCATATGTCCGCCTCCAATTTTTATTGTCTGTGGGATATTAATCTATTTAAACGCCTTGCCTGATCTTCACCATGCCCTTTTACGTTTTTTTGACAAAAAGCTCATATTTGCTTTCCTCTGACCATAAAACACTGTCCCAGAATTGTAAATTCTTCGAAAAATGCTCTTCTGCAAAGGGTTTGCAATGATCAATGGCCTTTTTCTTGGGATACAGCTGATCAACCCCGAGTTCTTGATTCTACGACGAAGTGTTAGAGCTGAAATATTCTTCTACGATCTCATTTGACAATATATCTTTCTTTTTGTGTACCAATCTTGCAACCATAGAGTCTTCTCTTGCACTTGTTTTCGGTTTTCTGCCTTGCCCTCTCTTGGTTTCGACAGAGTCTATGTTCTCATACTTCGTGCACAAATATTACATACCCGACTTAAACAATTTATACTTTCTTTTGCTAGGTTTTCATATGATATCCTATCCTTCCGATCTTCAATGATGCTTTGGAGAAGTTCAACAGAAATCTCTAAACTCTTGAGCATTACTGTTGCTTGACTGCTTCACAGGCCAAAAATAATTACCAAGTAAATTAATCTATTAAAAAAATTTAAAATGTACCAAAATTAAAGCAAATTTCCATTTGAACTCACTTCAATATAGCCTTCGTCATCAGCCGTTCGAATAATTACGAACAGCCAAAATATACTGTTTAAAACAACAGTGTTTTATAAAAAAAATGGAAATATTTTAAGGAATAATTAAAACCTATATGAATTTGGGAGGATGAAATACGGTACTGGAAAATCAAAACAAATTATCATGTTTTTAAAACTTTGTAAACAAAATATGGCATTTTAACAGTCCGTTCTAATAATTATGAACAGCTCTATATGTAACTCAGAGATTAATAAATATAGAGATATGAGGATATAAAAGGCAGAAAAAACTTTTATACTCAGTGTTATGCAGATTGTGAAATATTTACCTTTTATAAAAGCACAATTGAAGTATTGGGGTTAGAAAATCTTTTTCAAGACCCTATTGATATAGAATTAAGATATAATATATCAATAAATAGACAGTTTACCGAAATCCTTTGCATTCTCAAAACGATTCAATTCCTGATAGAAGTTCTCTTCTTCAAGACTACTAATACGAAGAGCTGAAGTTTTAACACTCAAACGGATAAATGAAAAGTCATTGTCTGCATCAAAATGTTTTGCTTCAAATGCTTGTAATGAAATAGAAGACCCATTTATTACCGTAAAAAAAGTAGAAAATTTGACACCTTGTTACAAAGAATCTAAAGAAACATTTAGGAAGGGAATTATGGTTATAGACGGTTGTGTATTTAATAGAAAATTAAAATTATGGCGAGTTTAAAAGAATATAAAAAATCAATTCCTTACATTCTCAAATAAATATTTTTGTCAATATGTAAGGCAAAAAAAACATAACTACACATCTATGAAATAGTAGAGTTCCATCTAGACAAAACAAATAACCATGCATCTGAATCTAATATTATATTCTTGTAAGAAATTAAACTTAGAACTGGTATCCATCCAATACTTACGGACAATCCAGCTAAACCACCAAATGTATTGCCTATAGAATGTACAACCTAATTTTTGCGTGTTTAGACTGTTGAAAAGAACAATGAAAATCGTACATCTAAAACTAAGGAATTATGGAATACGGAAAGCTATGGTAGAGGACTGGGAAAATCTATTTATGTTAATTTTACAAAAAGCGTTATTGTTTTGGAAATTTAGATGTTTTTCATGTTTTGGATTATTGAAAAGAACAATGAACAATCTTCTATCTAAAATCTTCTATAGAAAGCTGTGGAAGAGGAACAGGAAAAACTATTTATTTAATATTACAAAAAGTTTAATCATCGTGAAAATTAAGATGTCAAATCATAAATAAGAACAGAAACAGTTGAATGCACCATTTAAAACACTAGAATTTTGTATAAAAACCTTATTTATATCATGTCAAAACCGTTGAAAAGATGTGCGAACAGCCTCTTTATGCATAAATTAATAAAAAAGTTTTGTTGACATATAAATACTACTGGTCTCCAGGTATCTTTAAGAAAATCCGTGTTGAAGCAAGAAACTGAAAAAGCGCTGACTTCGTGAAAAGTTGCGAATAGAAAGATAGGGAACCTAGTCAAATATATTTCAGCTATTTTCTCGAATAAAAGAGATAAAGATGTAAACGTCTACTCAATAAATACATCTGAAATGTTTGAGTCAGTATATTTCACACTCAAAAGGAAAATTCTCAACCACTCGTTTTATCTCTTTCGGCAAGACGTGAATTTTCCGACTGGAAGGAAAAAATTCAATATAGAAATGTCCAAGTCAGTCTTTTAGCAACATTTCCGTGCGTCAGACTTAGATCTCCGTGTAATTCTAAAGAAACTTTCACTTCAAGTGGAAGTTATTCGGAAGTTTTCTTTGAAAAAGTGTGCTGTTAATGTTTCACTAACGCTGGGTAAATATACTGCTTTGACGCTAAAAATAGTGAACAACGAAAGCTAGAATTCGAGGTAAAATGCTGTTACGCTAGAGATAGGAATGATAGTTTTTCGGGTGTTATGAAAGTACAAGCAGTGATAAGAGTTTGAAAGAAAACTCAAAATGCACATTAATGCATCTTTTTAATATTTTTGTAACTGATTTTCTTTTTTGTTCAAACTTGATGCTTCAAAAAAGTTTGCTTTTCTATAAAATCTTTCTAGTTGTTGTTGGCTATTTCATAAAAACCTTTTTCTATGAATTTATTTCAAATGTCAAGTGACTGCTCAAATAAAATATTTTGGCACTATATATTGATACATAACTAAATCTAACTATTTATATATTTTTACTAATCTATTCTGCTTTGTTTTTGTATATTTTTCATTTTCCTTGTTTGTACTGTTTTAATTTAATCATTTTAAATTGTTCTTATCGTAGTGAATTCATTTAACTTTTGTTTTTTCCTATTATGTTAATATAGTGTGAAGGGAAAATCAATGTTTTTTAGGTAATGGCTGAAATTTGATATTGAAAAATCAATATTTAAGGGATTATCATTGCAGCTATCTTGTTGTTTAATTATTTATGGGTTTAAATTGCTAATTTATCCACTCTTGTTTTAACTACAATCTTTTATTCCAGCTTTACCTAATGTCCTCACTGCGAAATGATTTACTCCATAAGCAGAATGATTTGCTGGGTAAGTGGAAAGAAAAATGTTATATAGAAAAAAAATTATTATCCTCTTATATCGAAACCTATCGCCTGACTGATTTAAGACTCAACCGCTGGAACTTCGATAAATTAAGAGGGAAAGTAGCATCATTTATAAGTTGGTTGTTCGTATGTAAGCGTCAATAAAACTTGCTCGTTCTCTGTCAGGATGACTGCCTGACGGAAAACAAGAAAGTGGGTGAATTCTCAGAGAATTCTCCAGAGAGATTTCCCTCCATCCCCGCACTATTAAAAGTAGTCACGAAAGATTGTTAACCACGAAGAGGTCTTTTACCAGTATCAAATCCACTCACAAAAATACTAATTACTGGACGCCGTAGATCATAAAGGCGGACTGTGTGCCACTGAAAGGTTGATGACAATTTTTAGATTATATATTTTTCAGGTTATATTTCTTACTAAGTTTTTGTAGTATATTTTTTCGAATATCTATTTTTGTATTTTCTTTTAATAGATAAAAAAACCAGGTTTCCTTTGATGTATGTAATTTCCTTTAATGTATATAGTTGTAGTCAAAGTTAAATAGTTTTATGTGATTATTGTTTCTTCCATTTTAGTTGTATTTACTTTTATCTCGATAAAATTTTCTCTTCATAAAATTCTTTTCGTAACATTTTTCTTAAAATTTATAGACCTGCTAATCTTTCTGTTTTCCATATTAATTACATTAGAGGAATAAAACATTAAGGCAAAAACATAGTTGGTTGATTAACGAATGCGAATGTGACCTGATCGATCTTTCAGTTTCTTTAAAAAACGATCAAATTGAAATTTTCTTTGTTCAAATATTAAAAATGATATAATTGAATTGAAATTTTCTATGTTCAAATAATCAAAATGATACGATGATGTATTACTTAAAAATTATAAGATGTTGAATAACTCTTAATGTATCTACTGCAATTCTGTCAAGCATGGTTTTTTTTTAACTGATAAGTGGTGTCTTATTTAAAAAATTGTTTATTCTTATGAATAATTTCAATAGACATTTTAAGTGAAATCGTTAGGATTTACGAAACCAGGAAGTAAAATACAATTTCCAAGCATTGTTTTTTGATCAATTAGAATCTGAATTTTACAAAAGATTAATTGCAAAAATTGAATATTTCAATAAAATTAAAACAAATCTGACAACATGCATATCTATGCAAGAACTAGACCTGCCGACATTAATAATAAATTCCTATAGATACTTAATTACTATCTTACACAAGAAAATATTTATTTTTTCTCTCGAAAACAAAGATCACTACTGAAATATTATTTCCCTGAACTTAAGAGCAGAAATACTAATAAAACTCTTATCGACCAATTTAAAATATAATCTCTAGGAATAGGGATTACTGAGTCACCGATTAAGCCTTATGACTTTCTTTAAGGCAATATTATTTTTTCAAACATTTAAGGAATTATTTATATCGCAAAGAAAGGCTTTTAATGATAACCTTCAACGTGATAATGCCCTTGGCATTAATCTTTTTTTGTTATTACACATTATATTTCATGTTCTCAGTCTCATCATTACGTTTATGTTTAAGATTATCTTTATGACTATATTAAGGATTATTTCTATTGATTTTTATTAATTACAGTTAAACTATAGAAAAATAAAAATAGAAAAACAGAATAATAGAAGTAAAATTATCTAGCATTAATGATCAAACATTTTTTAAATTAGCAGTAAAAGATACTTGTTACATTTTATATTGGAAGATTAAGGAAACATTTTTCAACATTTATTTTATTTTTAATCATTCAGAAATGTAGGTAATTATATGTAATGACCTTTTTTATAAACGTTTATTCTAAAAGTAGCTTAACGTTTGAAATAGAATTTAGTGGTTATCAAATTTCCTTGTAAATGTTGTAAATCTTTTCATTTTAAAACTCTCCTCAAAAACACTTAGAATGGGTCACAATAACTTCGAAAAGGTCACCGTACATACTATCTGTCTGCTTGTTATTATAAGCTGTGATGTCTTTTTCCTCCTGCAAGAAGAATATTCGATTTCAAAATCGGCGTGTCGGGATTGATTTGTATCAAGTGATAGTATAAAAGGACCCCGTTGAAGTCAAACTTAAAAATTATCAAAAGTGCATTTATACCAAAAAAGAAAATAAGTACTTCATCCAAATTATTTTTTAAAAAATACCCTTTTTTTCTTCTACAGTAAATCGAGATTGAATTTCTAAAATGTTTTACGAATATGAATAGAATTTTAAGGCTTCTGATGAATCTTTGTGTAGCAAGTTTAGAATTTTTAAAATCTATTAAAATATTCCCTAATAATGAAATGTATTTATGTTAATCTACAGGGGAATTCTACGGTCATGCGATAAACTTTGAGGGGTGGTATAACTTACTAAAGCAAACATTTTTTGTGTAGGAATGTATGGTCGGAACTGACGCGTTGAGGCACGGACACAAAAAATGAGACATGAAAAGGAAAACATTGTTTATTTACAGCATCATAATAAAGTACTTCTTTGCAGCAATGTTTACAATAAATGCTCAAAATTGCGACCACCAACGTTAATACAGGCTTTGTAGCGTCGAAGGAGTGATTGGATAAAAGCTCCAAAGATTCCAGGCATTTCCTGCACATTTGCAGCTGCCATGGATAGTAGAGCAATGAGTTTCTCAATTGAGTCGAATGAGGTCTCATAAATCATGGATTTCAGATGTCCCGATTAGAAGCAATCGATGCTCGATAAATTTGGGGATCGGGGTGGCCATCGGATTGGTCCACCACTCCCAATCCAACGACCAGCAAAACTGGCATCCTGGTAATTACGGACAACCACTTTGAAATGGGCTAGCGCACCATCATGCTGAAACCACATTTGATTACGAACGACAGTCAGAACATCTTTCAGCAATTCTGGTTAAACCTCTTCCAGAAAAATACGGTAACATGAGCTATTGAGTCGCGTTGATAGGAGATATGGTCTATGAGGAAATTGTTCACAATATCCGCCCAAACTTTCACAGAGAAGCGTTTTTGAAATGCATGTGGAAGTGTAGCTTGTGAATTTTCAATTACCCTCACATGAGTATTGTGCACATTCAAAACATCTTCCTGTAAAAAATTCGCCTCATCTGTGAATAGCACATAAGCTGAGAAATCTGTCCGTCTGCAGCGCACACTGCTGCAAGAATCATTGGCAGAATTCTACGTGCAGAGGGTAATCATTTGCTTGCTTTGAATCTCTGAATATGGAATGAGTGTAAACCTGCTTCGTTTAAGACTCTCCAAACGGTGGGTTGACTCACATGTAGACGAGGTACAATAACTCTTATTCTTTGTGGGGTGTTTCATCCACAATGTTCAAGATGGTTTCTTCCATGTTTGGATGACGTACAGTTCTTTTTCCAGTCATTCCGTTACAGCTGGAGTTGAATGAACCATTTTCACAAACGTGCTGATGCAACCGCTCAAATATTTTGTGGTTCGGTGCTCACCTGTTCGGAAAACGTCCCTGATACAGCCGTAGCGTTTAACCTGCTCTGACGTTCCCATTAGCAGCACCGTACATTAGATGCATGAATGCCTTTTCACTATTCGTAAAACCTCCCATCACAGCCGAAACCACAGTTGCATATGACGTTTTCCCTCAGATGCATCAGATTACGGATGGCCAAGACCACTACTGCTCTCTATCCACAGCATTACCAGCCAATCACAGCTGCCTAGTTTGTATTACTGTTTGTGGTCACAATTTTGAGTATTTATTGCAAACATTGCTGCAAAGAAGCACTTTTTGATAATGTTATATATAAACAATGTTTTTCTTTTCATGCCTCATTTTTTTCTGTTCGTGCCTTAACGTGTCACTTCTGACCACACATTCTTTAAAAAAATGTGTGTTTTAGTAAGCTGTACCACCCCTCAAAGTTTGTCCCATGACCGTAGAATCACCCTGTATATACTTTAAAAGCTAATTTGTATTACTGAGGCCTATAAAATAATTGTACAACTAAGTCTATTCTTGCTTTGCGTTAAAAACCTATAACAATTTCAATCCTAGGCGTCCAAATAAAAAAAAATTATAGCAGCTGCGAAGAACAAAAAATATTGAAATCGAGCAATTATTTTTCGATTATTCTTCGAAATGTGTTGAATTGATTCTGAAATGTGCATGAATTCATATTAGCTCTATTTCCCAAATAAATTTCACTGTCTTAATTTTATGGCTTCTTTTCTTATTAATATATTGTTTTACCTGTAATGTAGCAAAATAAAAACACAGTCATCTACAAAAACAACTTTTCAACTTTTCACTAAAGACAAATGCTCTTTATGATACAGTTAAATTCAACATGACTATATTCCTTCAACATAAAAGCATGAAACCTGCTTTAAAATTTAATTTCCAATGATATAAGTTAAATGAGTTTCTGTCTTGAAGTTTTCTTTGGAAAAGTAATTTATTTTCTTGCTCTATTCCCATTCCTTTCGGTACTCTCAAGTAGTTTATTAATGAGAAAGAAACAAATAATCTTATGCCTAAAAATGTTTAACCGAAAAAAATAAACGAATGAAAGCCTGAAATTACTTTGATAAGCACTTAGAAATGCCACAACGAAGTTATTTTCCGTTTTTTACAGGATGCGAACTTAAAGACATTTCGCTGAAAGAAAATGTTAGATTGAGATTTTCTGCTGAGGAAACATAATTTAATTTCCCACATTGCTGAGGTAATTGAACGCATTTCTCTTAAAATGCGTGCATCCACGAAACATGCAGAAGATGCAAAGCCGAGTCCCTGAGTGAGCAGAAATTTACGAGGGACTGACAACTTATTTCATAGTGTGCTTCACCCTACAAAACACAGTGATGGATACCTACACCATTTATATTCTCGTTCTATGACTCAAACTTTATTCACTTCTAAGAAAGCCTTCAACCATATATTGCGCCATTTTTTTCCTCAAAAGTTGAGTAAAGTTATATAAATAAGAGTAAGGAATGCAGCAAAAATTAAATTATTAAAATACGTTAGTTGTTTAAATCAATTTTTTAATTAAAATCTTTCCTTAAAATGCGTGCATCTATGAAACATGCAGAAGGTGCGATGATGAATCCATGACTGAGCAAAATTTACGAGGGACTGACAACTTGTTTCATGGAGCCTCTCACCCTACACTGATGATAGTTATGGAAACGTACACCTTTCATATTTTCGTCTAGTGACTCAAAATTTATTCGGTCCTAAGAAAATCTTCAATCCTACACTTCAAATAATTTTTATTTATCGAAAGTTTTTTAAATCTTTATAAATGAAGGTAATGAATGAAATAAAAAAATTAATTTATTAAAATACATTAATTGTTTGTTCAGCTTCCTAATTCAAATCCTTGTTTAAAATGCGTGTGACGAATCCCTGAGTGAGTAAAATTTTGAACTGAAAATTTATTTCATAGCGTGCTTCACCATATACTGCGTAGGAATATTTGCATTCCTCATATTTTCGTCCTAGGACTCAAAATTTATTCAGTTCTAAGAAAATCTTCAACCCTACACTGAGCGATTTTTTTCATGAAAAGTTCAGTATATCCATATAAATAAGGATAAGGAATGGAGGGAAAATAATTTATTTAAATATGCTAATTCTTTAATTCAATTTCTTGACTAAAATCTTTCTTTATTCAAATAAAAAAAATAGTAATTGAATAATTTTATTTTCAGCTATTAAATTATGTAAAATCAATTGAAGAAAGGTGAAAATGAAAATATGAATTATTATTATAGATGTGATTTATAATTAAGTCTATTTTCCCTTAAAGTAGCGTATTTTTGAGATAAAAAGAGTTGATTTGAACAGATATAGCATTTTTTCCAATTAATTGTCTCGCGTAGTATTCCTTAAGGAATAAATGCATGGCCTAGTTTGTGTGTGAAATTATTTGTAGAATACAAGCAAAGCTCATATATTTTATGTCAAAACATTTCCTTATTTACTGATTTCATTTATTAAGTATGTAGTTATCTATGTAATTTTGATATTTGTATGTCAATTAATTGCATAAATGAATTATATCTCTTGTCATGTGACGTCACAGTCACATGACAAGCATTGCTAAGCATATCTTCTAACATCTAATTAAAAGCTATCTTAAGCTGTGAGGCGGCATTACGACTAGGGATGATAAAAACCTACCAGTTTTAACAGAAGACCGGTTTTTTTCGTTTATTTTTTTTGTCCCGGTTATAACCGATTATTTTTTAAAACTCCAATAACCGGGTAAAAGAATCGGATCTGAAGATAGGCTCGAATTGAGGTTCGATTAGACTAAATTTCCCAAGATATGAAGTTTTGAACATCATCATCTTAGGCCAATCAACGACAAACGCTTCCTCGAGGCGTCTGTTGGTTAGCGGATTACTGAAAGGGGCTTTACGAACAGATAAATATTGGCAAATTGATTGATTTCCTGCAAAAACAATATTAATAAAAAAAATTGTCTACAAACGAGGTTTGCTATTTTATGAAAAAAAACGAAAACCAACTATTTTAAAAACCGGTTATTTTGAGCGGTTATAACCGCCAGGTTAAACCGGAGGTGAAAAATAACCCGAATTACTGAAAACCGGTTATTTTCGCAATAACCGCCATCCCTAATTACGACCTTTTTCTTCTTGTAAGACACATGATGGATTTCAAAATTAAATTAGCTCGCCACATTTGGCGTATATCGTGTGAGCATAAATGGATTCTGTTTCAGGGTTTGAATCTTTTCATGCCATAAATTGCATCTGTTTCAGTGGGATCAGGGTCACACCTACTGGTGGTTCACAGAGCGTTCTTCCTTCAGATTCTTCAACATCTGTTAGCAAAGTTTTTAAGAAATTACCTTGATTTAAAAGATTTCATTGAAATTTTTTAAGTAATAATTTTAATTAATTTTCCTTTAGCCCTCTAAGCGTTTGAGCTATATTTTACCGTTTTTAATGTTCAGCTCAAAATCAAATAATTCGTGTTTTTGTGTATAATTTCTTAAACTACCATGGTTAAAAGATACTTAAGATTTCAGAGAATTCATTAAACACAATAAAGATTCAATTATTCCCTTTAAAAACTAATTTTTAAGGTTTTAAATTTATTGCATCAAAGTAACTGAACGCTTAATGTTACTTAATGCTTTATTTTCAAAATTTATTTTCTATCTTTGTTGAAAATATTTCTGGGCCGAAATCGGGTTCTTGAAGGCTTTATATATCCAAAAGGAGACACAAGAGTTTAAGAGAGAAAACATCGTAATCGTTAAAAAACTCGACTGGATGACCTCCACATTTCAGACTTCCCTGAGCCCGAAAGAATAATTTTTTAGAATTATGTCTCCGCGTTAGTGAACACGATTACACAGAAACGGAACAAGCTAGACAAACTTCGTACTCTGTCTTGACACCTAATTTGTACGCTGTCTTGACCTAACTTTGACGAAATAGGTCGAAAGACAAATTTGGCTGTCCGTGAGAAAACGTTATATCATATATATAATTATATATGAAAACGTTAACTCGAAATCATAACAAGCTAGTTGGATGAAATGTAGCATATGGTGTTGTCACCAAGTGTCTGTATAGATCGCATCCGTCAACAATTGGGTTGGTGGGTCTATCTATTCGGGCGTATGTGAACTCTATAACTCTAGAACACAAGAAACTACTACTACTACGTCACATCAGATACCCGTTCCTAGAGCGTCGATAGCTCCTAATCAGTTTGGGAAGTATGTGAGTGGGAATGGGAGGCCTGGGGTGGTTCTTTTTTTAATATCTATGAGAAAAAGGAGAAGAAATATTTAAAAATTGTTTCAAATAAGATTTTAAAGGGTGGGATTGTTTTTAAAGCATTCGAATTCTGGAAAAAGCAACAGCAAAATTGTTGCTGAACTAGCACTGCACAACATTTTCTTTTTCTTCTGATAAGTTACACCATTCATGGAAGGGAATTTGAAGAACTTATAGCTATCAGTTTAAACCTTACATACGAAGTGTTAACTAGTGAAGGTACCAAAAGAGAAAAGGAAAGAATGAATACAGAAAGTGAAAAAAAAGAAATCCAAATATATACAAATGTTCTCTAGAATAGGGTGACATGCAAAAATGGGAAATTAATATTTGATATGTAGTCTTGACACCAAAATTGCAGATTTTTATCAAATTTTACATCCATAAGGTCAAGAAGGCCCAAAATGCATACTCTATTTTTTCACCATACTACGAATGCAAACACAAAACGAGCAATACTTTTGCAAGTGTATGAGATAGCCCAGAGAAGCACTTCCACTGTTTGAGTTAAATTCAAATTTTTCAAATTATTTTTTCTTTCTTTTTTGCACTCCTTTCTTTAGAATTTCTTAATTGATAGTGATATATAGAAACAAAATACAGGGTGGACATAAATTATTGAACCCATTCAAAAGTTAAGAAAAAAACTAATAATGTTATAACTACGGGTTTTTATTTAATGAGAACGTATTTTAAAAAGTTTTTTTCAGCTAGGTAATGCGCATTACAGCTGTCTAGGTGGTCGTAAATTATTGGATATCTGTCATTTTTGGGAGTCATTATCTGCGAACTATTAAGGCCCGGTACACACTAGCTGATTCGTGTCGTTGAATCAATAAAAATAACAATAGTATCCCACATGTCCCTTGTGGAGACACACAGGGGGAATGGGGGTTACTATTGTTATTTTTATAGCTTCAACGACACGAATCGGCTAGTGTGCACCGGGCCTAAAGCTAGGAGAAAACTAAAACCATATACTTGTAGGGAATTTTTACTCTCTTTAATTTGTTAAATCAATTGTAATTCGAAAACTGAATGGTTTTGAAGATATTCAAGAAAAACTAAATAAGGAAACAGAGAAAAATCTCTCTTCCTCACGTCTACTTGATATCTCTAATATACCTAGTTTATGTTGCAGACGTGATGTTTTTTGCGTTCTCTTCTTTTACAAAGTCATTAATGGTTTGATCGATTGTGTGATATACTTAGCTCTATAAATTTCGCTGTGCCTGCCAGATCTTTAAGGAACCAAAGTTCATTTCAAAAGGTATTTTTGAGATTTAATTATGTGAAAAAGTTCTCTTTATACAAATTTTATAGAATTTTTAACATGTTCTCTGATGAACTTGACATTTTTCATATGTCTCCTGGTGTTTTTAAATCGAAATGTTTACAACTTTTAGATACATGATGTGTTTTATTTTGCATTTTTACACTAGACTGTTATCTTACCCTTAAGATTTTTGTGCGTTTTAATTTCCCGTGTTATTATGTATTCAACCATTTTTTAATGTTTTTTATAGGTGTGTGTTTAATTTTTGCACTATGCTTTCGGCGCCGTGTTGCAATTGATTTTTATCTCTCGTAAGTATTTTCTTCTTTAATCTTTATACTCCTAATGCGTTTTTAAGGATTCGGTGCTTGTGTGTGCATAAATTTTAATCCTTGCTTTTCTGAAATGGTCTTTTGATATAATGTTTTAAATTTTTAAAGATACGACTTTTAGTATCATAGTGTGTTTTAATGTTTTTGTGATTGTGTGTTTTCGTTTTTAATTGTGTGTTTTCGTTTGCCAAATTTTTATGATTTTGTGTATTCATCTTTCATATCTTCTGAGTTCAACTTTTTATTTTCTGGTCATTTTTTAAAATGGCTTTGAGATTCACTTGTTCTGGCTTTTGTTCTTTGTGTGTTTGTTGTTTATGGCACTCTGTAAATGGAGTTATCTCTGTAGTGTGTTTTTCTTTAAATAAATAAGTAGATAAATAAATAAATAAAACGCGCATCGGCTTCTGCTGATCGGTGTGTCCTCCCGCTGGTGTGGTGCGGAAGTTTGGAGAGGGTCAGCCAGCTCAGGTGTCGTTCTGGTCCTCTGATCTAGGTTCAAAATTACGAGGTCCGTCCCAAAATAGTCCTCGTATAGCTTCAAAACGGGACGCTAACTAACTAAGTGCTGATAGGTAGCCATTGCGCATGGAAATATCTCGCTGTAGCAAATTTAGAACGCCGTAATGGTACGCCACCTATCTGAAAAACTTTTTTTTTATTTTCTCTCTCATTAAAAGAACTGAAGTTATAACATCATTAGTTTTTTTATTAATTTTTAAAATGAGTCCAATAATTTATGACCACCCTGTATAGTGCTCTGAAGGATTAGTTTATAAACGCATCTGAAATGCCGAGATAAAATTTTCCATGTGCTCTTCTTTTGGCTGAGTGAATTTCTTGTCTTAAACATAAATACATAAAACGAGGCATTAAATTTAGAGATCTGGGTTTTATTGCTTTCATTTATTCTGACAAAATGAAATAGGATTTTGTTGGAGAGAGTCAAACGCTATTACTTAAGAAATGTTTGAGAATAACTGCCAGACTTTGAGCCTAATCGGAAATCTCAGCTTTCATTACCAATAAAGAAACTTATAAATAAAGATTTCGGAATAGAGAAATGCATAAATGAACCATCGAGCTGAGAAATAATTTGATGAGTTCATCTTTTAAATTCAGTGAAAGATGAACTGAATGTTGCTCATATCCTTACTTATGGATAACACAAAACACCTTCTATTGTATCGAATGGATGCGATAAATTCTTCCTGTAAGAATAAATAAATTAAAAGCATCTATTTTTGTTTCATTACATATCCATTCTTTCTTTGAAGTTGGATTATTTTATTCGAAGATAAAATTGCCACTTAGATCCAACCAATTCCTCTTCAGATCCATTGATCCAACCAGATGTGAAAAATATTCAGAAATATTCGTTGTTGGTTGCGAAAAATTCATTACTTTCTTCCTCTTTGAAATTTCAAAAAATTGAGAAAGCTGGTGTTGCTCGTTAAGGGACGAAATATAATTCTCTCTTTCTTAACTCTTTAATTCCGAGACGACATTTTTCTTCTAGCACCTTTGAAACCGGGAAATTTGGAGAGAAAGCGACATGAATTGGACTCTCCCAACCTGGGTGGTCATTTTCCCCACACCCTGCTATAACCTTCCCATAAGGCACAGGTAAATGAGCTGTGGTTGGCGATGATAATTGGACCCCTACCGCGCTATCTCCTAAGCGAACTCAGAACCTCACCGCCCCTCAAAAGAAGCCAACTACCTCAGACCGGCTTTCGTCGCTATTAGGGGGGAATTTTTAGACAACCCGGGACCGCCGCACTCGGTGTGAGAGGGTTAAGCCGGTGCTGCGGTGGGCTGGTGGTAAAGACTCAAATAGAAACTTTATTTCATCAGAGACTCGCCATCAGGTCCGGATTAAGCTGTGTAGAGGCCTGTACTGCCCTCTTGAGCGTAAAAGGCGTATCTCGCTTCTTTTTAATTTTCAGATTTTTCCTACTTAGTAATGTTTGTCAGTGCCTGACATTATTCCTAAGTAGAAAGGCCGTATCTTATTAAAAACATGGTAGAAAACCACTAAAGGAAAATGTGTATCTCATAAAACTAGCGCAATGTATGTGTACTAAAATGTTCATAGCCGAAAGTTATAATTTCTTCTTCGGCTCGCCGCTTTCCCTTTCACAACTTCTGAAACCATTTTTTTTTAATGATTTTGAATTAATCTCTATATAAACAGATTTAAGTAACAAGTATTAAGACAAACTGGAATAACAAAACATTTAATATACAGATCACTTTCAGGAGAGTTGGTTTCAGTTTCTCGCAAATAAAAAAAAATGTACATTTAAATTTAAAAGCAACTTTAAAAAAATGGTAAAAAATACGAGCTCTTTTCACACAATCTAAGTACTATAATACCAAGTGTTCTGTACTGTTAAGTCAGTCAACCAATTGCAAAACTAACTAGACGACACTGACCTGCAAAGAAATTTTTAAACACGTAAAAAATCTTAAGAAAAATGTTCTGAATTTAAGCTATTCTTGGTTTTCATTAAAATAAATACTTTTTAATAATTTTTCTTATTTTTTTGCTTTTCTATGTTTTTCTTGTGTTCTGAAATTTGGTTTTCTTCACTCTTTCATATCGGGATTTTTCGGGCCACGGGGCGTTAAATTTTTTGACGTTATGTCTAGCCTCTTACAGAAAAAAAATCCTGATTTTTTTAACTCTTGCAGTGTATGGCTTTTGAGAAAGTGCACTGCCGAGTTCCACAGTTTTTTTTTTTTTGTCTCTAATCTTTCCTCTGTGATTTTTGTCTTTAATTAGAACAAGTTCGAGTACACGGTTTTTGTAAATCAAATTAAAGAAATTAAATTGCATAAAAATAATGAAAAAAGGCCTCTAATGTTGCGGGGCCACTAGGTAGTCTTGCATATTTGATATTCCGGTTCTGCTAGCCATGTATGTGAGCCTGAAGGATATTAAATCTGGCATCGAGATGTGCAATGATGTTTCTGACTCGTGCACCGCAAAATTTTTCATACTTAAATCCTTAATTAAGCCAAAGTATCAATTAATTTAAAAGAAAGCAATCGATCGGAGAAACTTAAATATATCGGGTGTCCATTTTAGTTTCTTATATGGAATGAAATAACGATAAATATCCCAAATTGGATGTATTGGATGGATGAATTCGTACGTGAAGGGGGTTAAGAAGTATTAGTAATGGAAAATTAGTTTTTTTCCTCTTAGTCATCTAATGCTGAATGAAATTCTTCCAATTATCGTTCAAAATAGACCAGTATTTATTATTTTTTTGTTAAGGATTCTGTGGCAGCTGACGGCCGTCAATTCATGACTACGGCAGTTCATAAAAAGCCTCACAAAATATCAATCAGGTTTGATGATATTAAATTTCAGTATTCTAATCTTTTACACAAATAATTAAACCATTTATTGCCTATTTGGTGATTCTGGCAAAACCTCTTATCATTGTCGCTTATTATATTAATACTGCCATAAAGCGACTCATAGACTTGTATAATTTTCAATGCAGACTGATTTACATACAATTGCACTTGCAGTTCAGTTTCTACATGCAATTGCAATTGATGCAACAAATAAAACAATTGCTTTTGTATAACAACGTATATATAGCATATAGCTGATATTATTCTCACCAATTTCTTTTGTTTCGAAAAGTGATCGCTTTATCTTATCGGTAAATTGTGTAACAAATCCGTTATTGCAGATAAATCTTAGGTAAAAAAAATTAAATTAAAAGGTTTTTAAGAATACTAAGTTTTATTTAGCATCACTTAAGCTAGTTAAGTTGCATCGTACTAAGAAATTTTGTGTGAGTTGGTGTCAAGTCACTAGTGAATTGTGCTTCAGTACAAAAATACTGAGAATCTACTTACGATTTATCTTAAAAAAAGCAGCATTTTTTATTATTGATAAGGAGCAGAAAGTGAAAAACCGAAACACGATTATCAATTTTAATCACCACACATTGTGCTCGAGAATCATTGGATATATAATACAAAATAATGTGAAAAAAGAAATATGTTCAATGGTTGTTTTTCTAAGTCACATATGTTACCACTCATACGATTGAAACCTAGCATAATGATATCAACTTTTGAAGAAAAAAAGATATAAAATGTAACTGTAGCATTTATTACTCTTATATTAAAAATAAGAACGAGAAAATTGGATTAATGGGTTGGAGAAAGAACAGTTTTTTTCGTCTTTGATTTAGTTGGCGATACCTGAAACCCAAAGCAAGCAAAGAAAAAAATTCAGAAAGGAGCTAAAAAACGGAAAATGCCTGAAGAAGGAATATATTGAGGGTATAAAATTTAAAGAAACACTTCAAACAAAATTTATAAAACTAAAAAATAACCCACAATTCTACTTAAACTCATACGATTAAACCAGAATATAATGACATCGAAATCCGAAAAAAGGGTATAAAATGTCACTCTACCACTTATTACTCTTATATATTAAAAATAAGAATGAGAAAAATGGAGTGACGGGTGGAGAAAGAACAGTTCCTTTCGCTTTGATTTAGTTGGTATTATATGAAATCTGAAAAAGGAGAAAAAAGTCATCGAAAAAGAACAAAAGAAAAGGAAATATCTTTAAGAAAGAAGATATTGAGGGCAAAAAATATTTAGAGAAAAACCTCAAAACATGTCAACATTTAAGGAAAAACTCCCGTTTTTCTCAAACTCGTACGATTAAAAGCTAACAATGACATCAAAATTTGAAGAAAAAAGATTTAAAACGTAACTCTACCATTTATTACTTTTATATTAAAAATAAGAATGAGGAAAATGGAGTAACGGGTGGAGAAAGAGCAGTTCCTTCGTCTTTGATTTAGTTGCTGGTACCTGAAACCCGAAAAAAGAAACCATCGAAAAAAGAACAAAAGAACGGGAAATACCCTAAAGAAGGAAGATATTGAGGGCATAAATATCGTTTTCATAAAATATAAGATCTTCAGCGAACAACCATATGTTTCCCTAGCTATCGATAATCTATTCTTAGTGTCATATCATACCATGCGCAACTTTTTATGAACTCCAGAAAGATTAATGACTTGAGTATTCCTTGGTTGTTTTATGGCTTTCAATTCTACGGTTGGTTGATCTGGCAATGTGTCTCTCCAGTCAGAAATGATCACCCTCCAGCAGAATCTATTTGTTAAATTGTTTTTCAATCCCCTGCTGTATACCTTTTGCCTGCTAGCCGTCTTTAATTCATTTTCTGGTGTAGTCTGGATGCGCAGACTTCCGGGTTCTTCCATCAAGCGCTTCACATTTCCCGCTTGAAATGTAAAACTTGACACAAACATTTTCTTAATGATTCCGGAGATAAAAGATCAGGCTTTTTCTTCTTAATCATGTGAGTTATCGGTAGAATAGAAAAGGAAATTAATTGCGGCGCTTTGATGATACAAGAGTGGATCTATTGTTTTTTTATTTATAAGAGCCATGTTTGTAATGTAATAACATGGTGGCTTTGTGTCGGTTTATTATTACAATAGTCTTAACTGAAAAATTATTTTGATATATTTTTTAAGAAACATGATTATAATTATTGCAGGCATCATTTGCCTTCATTGTTTCAATAATGTATGCAAATCAAAATCTGTAGCAAAATTCTGAATCACATACACACACTTGAAGGAATAAATAGCCTACCTATGATGTTAACTTGAAAATAGAGTTTCCTATTAAACCAATGAATTTGATTAGTGCGTTCATATGCGATCACGAAAGAAATCTTTCTTTTGAATAGCTAATTGAATGATTTTACAATAATCCAATTATGTGGAATTATATTCTATCAACTGAAAAGTAAAAGAAATAGATTAAAATGTAAATTTCCAGAATATGTGTTGAATTGATAAATCAACAGACATCGATTTTTATATTTATAACTTTCTCAGGTATTTTCTTAATAAATGATATAGCTTCAGTTCTTTCACAATTCGCAAATTTTGACATCATATTATTATGATTTAAAACGGTATTCACTTTTAAAGAGGAAATTACAAGATGGAGAATAACGCAAGAGATCAGCACGAATTACTCAATAAAATCCAGACCAAATTTTTAGGAAGGCTTTAGATAGGTCCTGCCTAGCCATCTGGGGTTAAATGAAGAACGGTCGCACGACAGCAATAGGAAACTGCGGTCGGAGTCCTAGCAGCCATCACCGGCCACGGCCTAACCTCTCCCGAAGGTGATACGTCCCATTATCGGAGTGGGGGTAACTCAACACCACTTCATTAATAGGCCCACCAGGGAAGCGAGAACCCGCTTCCTTTTCAGGCGACTTTTCATCCACTTACTCCTGGTACCCCCGGTGAGGGTAGGCTTTATAAAAACTTTTCGAAAAATAATGACGTATCATTTTAACTTTATGTGTTTCATGAAAAAAGCATCTTCAACAGACTCAAAATATATAGCAATTTTAATTACAACTCGTGAATGTCTCATTTCTATACTAGAGGAATCTTTATTATGGAAATTACAGTATTAGGCATTATTTTGCAAATAAATATTCTTTCAGTTCCATAATTTTATCTCAAAGTTTTCGAAATGCTTGTTGCTCTGCTATTTATTCTTACATGTCGTTGAATTATTTATGCGAACATAAAAGCCACGCGGGATTCACAAATATATACATTACATCAACTATCTCACCCATTTTTAACAACATCGTTTTTTTTCTCAAAAAATTACATTTGTGCAGCTTAAAAAAATAGTTGGCTTAACACTGTAGAGAATAGTAAGTATTCTTTACGAAAGCAAAATATTCTTGAGAACTACAGTAAAAAAGGGTGAACAACCATTTTTCATCCATAGTATCAACTCTTAATATATGCTTCTACTTGAAGTAAGAGAAAAACAAACAATTGGCGAATATGCTTTTTCTCTAGTGGTTTCTCTGATATCTGACTACCAAAAAAGAACGACTACTTCCAAATGTTTCTGCCCATTATGCAGCATCACTTCTTCTTCTTTTTTTATGCCGATAGTCATGGCATGGCTCCAGTAGGCTATACTTTAGAAATACATATTTATCCCGGAAGTACACTTTCATGAGCTTGTGCCTAAGGGTAAAATCAATAGAGAAGCATTTTTCTCAATAAAATATTGAAGAAAACAACTCATAGAATACTCTTGAGTAAAAGTTTCGTATAAACGGTATACAGTGAATATGATGGTTAAGAAATTGAAGTTTAACCACTTACTGTAATGAATGTGCATGACGCATTTTACACTCTTAGCATTTCTTTAAAAAGTTTACTTTGAAACTAAGAGATATATTGTGGTCTGTCGGTATTTTCTATAAATGGAATTCTCTCTACAGATCACTATAAAAACTGTATGTAAATTATACAAAGGACATAATAAATAACTATTATTTTCATAAGTATTGATCGTTTTATATTGATTATATGTATATATTATGCTGCAGAAGTTTCTATCCCAATTTTGAATAATGAAGCAGTAAAAATGTTGGAAATTTAAAAAATGGAAAAAGGTGCGAACAAAATTGTGTGTTTGTTGTGTTTTTTTAAAATTAAAAAACTGTTTTTAGATTGCAGTATTAGTATTCAAAGTATTTTCTTTGTTGCTTGCAGTGAACTTTGAACTAATTTTTTTCCAACTTTAAAATTCTCTCTGCACAGTATCTTGCTTGAGTGTCATACATATTATTGTATTTTGTAACATTGAGTAACATACTATATTTTTACTTTCCAAAACAGATTTTCACAAGTAGATGATCTTCAAAATTTCCAGATATGGTGATGCCGAATTCATTTTTTTGTATGTTCAAAAGTTCATGTTCATGAAAAAAGACTTCTATGCAATATCGGAAACATTTTAGAAAAAAAATGTTATTTTCAAAATGATATGAATGTTGTTGAAATAAGTATTCGAAATATTTCCTTTATGCTTGCTTGTGGATAAAAACTAAACTTTTCGTAATTTCCCCTTATTCTGGTGCATCGATTTGTTGCTTGAAGATGAAAGATATTGTTGGTTTTAATTACTTCGATCAATATGATACATTTCTAGAAGAACAATGGTATCTCTGATCTCTTTCTTGATGACAGAGATATTTTCATAAGCATATATATAATCGTCAACTTTCTCAGACATAAAATAGTTTTTATTTCTATGAGAATACCATAGAAAAAGTCTTGAGTATACGTAATTTACACTGCAATAGTAAACTGACCATTTCTGCAATCACCTTTAATATCATACTTTCCTTACTGCCCCCTGAACATTTCTAAATTCAGGAAACGAACTCAAGTTTGCAATTGGAAGATCGAAGGATTTTTCGAATCCATGCCCAAATGCATAAAAAAGTAGAGGAACTGGTGTAAAAACGAGCACTGGTGTAAATATGTGCACCCCTCCCAAAGTGGCTACGGGAGGTGCTAAAGACTGGCCTCCAGGACTGTAGATGGTGCTACTTGTTGGTATAAGATAGCAGAGAACAGTTGGAACCATTCTTTCAAGTAGTGTGGATGCAGCGTGAATTATTGAGCGAATTGGTGTTGTTCTGGACTGCAAACTTTTGTCTGGTATGTAAAATCGTTTTCTTTTCATGCTCTTATAGTTAGTTTGAAATAATTTTACAGTGATATCCGGAAAGCAGAGATCCTAAGCTACTTTTAGAAGCACTCCTTTAGTCACACACGCGTTTTGGTTACATATGATAGCGGCCATCTTTCTTAGGTTTGGTTGGTGTAAATATGGGCACCCTTTCAATGCCAATTGATGAGGCTGCTGAAACACCGAAATGTTGCCCGGGAACTTCAAATACAGTTTCTCCGTTCGACATATCTCCTGTCCCCAACATTAAGAAGAGAACCACTACTCGTGGACGCAAAGCAACAAGATCCAGCCTCATCACTGGATCACCATACAAGGATCAGTTCACCAAGTCTCTTGAGAAAGGTGCTCCCAAGAAGACGTCCTTGAGTGTTCCCGGGGTAAGAAACCGGCCAGGGGGCAGGGGTGGGAAGACCAAGGGCCTTCAAAAAAAGAAAATTCGACCCACGAAACGATACGATTCATCATCGAACTCATCAGACTATTATGATCCTCCCTTTGTGGACAGCGATGATGATATCAACCTGGATATTAACGATGGGGATAAACCAGACTCGAGGAAGGCAACTTGCATCTTTTGTGACGGAAAGTTCTCTGAAGACACTCGCGGGGAAGTGTGGGTTAAATGTGTTATGTGCCAAATGTTGGCACACCTAGATTGTGCCGGGGCTGAAACAGCCAGTTATGTTTGCGATTTCTGTAAATAATTTTTTCTGTAATAAATAAATTCTCTACTATTTTGTATTGTTTATCCTGTTTTAACACATTTTAAACTAATTTTTGCGACTCTTTTGGAGAGGGCCCATATTTGCACCCCATTTTTTCTGGTGCTTTTTTAAAAGCTTTTTGTAAATCTTCGTTTTCGAATTGAAATAATTGGTATTAATCATTGTTTTGCCTCCTATCATTTAGTAAACTTGTATTAGTTGTCAATGAAGGTCAAAAATTCAGAATTTTTCAAAATGAAAGTAACTTTAAGTCAAAAACAAAAGAGGGGGCCCATATTTACACCTTTTCCTCTATTTATATCTGTAAGACAGTGTGACAATCTCCCTTAGAGGGCACGAAGACAAAAAATTAGGCAAAAAATTCAAGAGGCCTAACCGCTGAAATTAAATAAATAAATAAAACATAAATTCTGCTAATGCAAAAACAAGTATACCACCCTTACGGTAGTCAAATATATGTGATAAATTATTTTTAATAAACAATTGTTTTAATTTTTATGGGCTCATATCTGGCTTTCGAATCATTTCTGTTGAAGGATGGATTTACCACCAATCCGAATAGATTTCTCGATCCATCCCAAAATAACGATAACATCTCTAACATCCTTTTACTGCCCTTTTTTGTTATAAATCTCGAGCTAAGTATCAGTTTTTGCTCTTTGAACTTTTAATTTCACATACCTAGAACATTAAAGTGTGATCTAAAATTAATTATACAAACTTCAAAAATTCCTTAGAAAGGTTATGAAATTCGGCAAAATTCTATTCGAAAAAGGAGTCGATTAAAACTGATATGGAAAGTGTGGTTTCAAATACTGCAAGCGTTTCAAGACATTTATGAAGAATATATTTGTTTAAGAAGTTAATAATTTTGGTGTAATCATTTGATTTTTAATTAAGTTAAATTATGAAGAGAGTGATTTTTCAATCTCTTTGTCTTACGGGATTTACCTAAAATGCGATGCATCATTAATAAAAATCACATCTTTTCAAAATTACCGGAAAAAATCACAAACAGCACAGTTCATGACTCATCTTAATATAACATTATTGTCTTACTAAAGCTGGAAATGTAACATTAAATTATTCAACAGGATGGTATGCTATTTTGATTAACTTTATGAGTTAAATAAAGTAACATTTTTAATACAAACTGATAAAATCAAGATTTTTGTAATTAAAGATTTCAGCCGTCCGAAATTAACAGGAGAAGGTCACAAATAGCGCAGCTGACAACTTATTTTAATATGAAGTTATCATAAAATATAAAATTAAAAATTTAATTATTCAACAGGAAGGTATAACATTTTTTAAATTATAACCGACGTAACCAAATTCACATATTTTTTTTTTTTGCTACAAGGTTAATCATCCAAACAAGATTAATAAATGTGTTATAATACAAATTAGCTTCTCATATCCACTAATTAATTGACGACAAATTGTTCTCGAATTTCAGCTCTGAGAGTAATGAGTTTAATTATCATTTCGATAAAATAAAAAGAAGTTTCGTGTTTCCGTTTATGTTGCGAAAATGTTTATTTCTTTAATTAGTTGAACCTTGATTTCCTTTCATTAGAGATCTGTATGAATTTGTTCAAGGAAGTTGTTCAAGCTATGTCTAGTTTCTGCATTAACGATAATCAATTAATCACTCAGTTTTAATGCAAAGATTAATTACTAACGCCCAGTTCAACTTACACGAAGTATGCTGTTTTTTTCCTTTTAATAAAACAGCGAGAGTACTTAACAAAATTACGCCAAACTCATCTATTTCCTGTTTTGATATAAATTAAATATTTTGATCTGAAGGGTAACTAATTGCTTCAGTTTGTGGAAAAATATTTGTTTTTTTGTGAGGAGGGGAGGAATCTAACAACAATTTGGTTGAAAAGTGTCATACATCGCTAAACTGTTGGAAAAAGTTTTTTGATAAGAAAAATTAAATTAAAGATGGTGTAATTTTGCTTTAATGGTGAAGCATAAAATCAAAATTTACCAACCCTGATTAAATTATTTTCAAAAGAGCATTACTTAATTATGAAGAAAAATGTTTAGTGCATTAAATGAATAAAACACTATTTTCGAATTTTAGACAATTTTTTTCAACGTGAATAAAAATTGCTTTATGTTTGATATGCCTTTTGTTTCTAAATCAGCATTTTTGACAAGAATTCATTGTTACATAAATACATTTACAGGAGATTAAATAATATGTTAAAACAATAAGATTCTTGAGTGTTTAATAGGATTAAGCAGGAAAATAAAATGGCTCTGTAATTTTAAAATTTAATAGCACAATTCAATGTTTCATTTGGAATTTCAATTGAATTGACTGATACACAAATCCTCTTTTGAAAAATATTGTTAGGTGACATATAAAGAATATTCCAATACAAATTATTTAATAATTTATTCTGTATTGACAGTTCGATTGATAGCATCTTTGAATCTTCTCAAAAGTGTCAAACAGATGAGCAATACATGCAGACATTGGTGAAAATTTAATTCGCATGGCGTCACAATCATATTAAAACACAACATTTGAAGTCTTATTAGGCGCAATATTTGAAGAACATTAAGAAAAACACAACATTTGAAGTCTTATTAGGCGCAATATTTGAAGAACATTAAGAAAAACACAACATTTGAAGTCTATTTGTTGCAGTATACGATGAAGAAACTAAACTGCCACATCTCCCAGATCTTAGTTTGATTTCTTTGTTTGGATCTTCGGCGTATCATAAAAGTCCGCATTTTGGATTATTTGGACAACGAAAGCAGTTAATTTACTAACACCTCCAATGTTATGCGATTACTTTTTCAACATCTGCAGTGTCACTAATGGTGCTACACTAAACTTTAATAACCTGCATTAATTGACTAAAATTTAATTTATCCCTTTAAATATAATTTATCCTATCAAAATTTAATGTATTCTTTTATTACCTACCTAAAACTTCTAACTTTTTTGTTTCTTTTCTACTTTGATGAAGATTCCAACTTATTTTACATTTCTTAAAGGTAAGAATTACAACTTTTTATAAGATAATTCATTCTTAATGCATGCTTTAATAATATGGAAATTCTTTTTGCTGGTTCTCAGTGCAAATGAAGAAATATAATTTCATATTACAAAGATTTGAAATCCTGCATGTTTTTAAATAGTTTTTAATATAGAGAAGACTAAGGGAGAAAAGCAATTTGAATATACTGAAATTAAAGTATAACACTGAATTGAAAAACCTTGAATTTTCACCTACTGCACACAGATAGCAAATAATGAAATAAAAAGAGTGTAAATAATGTGCTTTTGAAAGAATTTTCATTATATAATATTTTGTGAATAAAAGAATGTAATGTATTTTAGTAGATCCCGCGATATTTCCGATATTATAGTTATTTAACTACATAAAAACGAATTTCAATGCTTCATTACGAAATTCAAATGCAAATTTAAAATTAAATAAGTATTAATTATTTTTCTTTTAAGATAACAGCTAAAAATTGAAAGGATTTTTAAATTTCCAGAAAAAGGGGTTTTTTAAATCGAAGTCCATTTACTGTCTCGTCTACTAGTATTTGATGAAAAATTCGACCTGATACTTTAAATGGAAATTCAGATTCTAAAAGCATTTGAAACAAGTTAAAATCTTTTTTACTGTTTAGGTTAACAGTTAAAACATCAATGAGAAAAAGAAATATCCACGATAGGATTCATTCGTTTTATTAATAAATTCACTTTACTTTTTGGTTTGCTAGTATTCGATGAAAATTTGGATTTGATTATTTTTGATAAGCTTAAAATAATTGACTGAATTGAGAAAGACCATGAAAATAATAGTGACACAAATAATAATTAGGAAAAGTAATTTGCTTAGCGACAAATGATGAAGTCAGGCTTTTAGTTATTTTATAGGAATAAAAATATCCTTTCAAACTGTGAAAGGATATATTTATTCACAAATATTATACTTTCACAGTTTTTGCAGTTTCATTTAATTCCACAAAAATCTTTATGTATATAACGTACAGTAAACGATAATTTATTTCTTTTTTAAGCATTCATTTGATGTTAAGAGTTACGAAATTCTTCCATAATGAAGGAACTTTATAGCATAAAAAGAATTGTAAGAATTGTGACAGAGGTAAGTTTAAATTTAATAACTTCAATAAATAATAAGAAGACAGCTTAAAACGCTCTTTTCTTCGAATATAAACCGTCATATTTTAAGCTAGAAGAATGCGGTTTTAGAAGAGAGTCTAAATCTACGAACAATTATGCAATATATTTTTATTAAGTTAAAGCAAGACGAATGAATGGTATTTATGGCATTCTTTTTGAGATTTTATTACAAAAATGTCGATTTAATCACAATTTGTATCAAGGTGGAGACAACTAACGATGATGGCTTTCGAGGAAAGGTTGATTTAATGCATAATGGTCTAAGTATTTTTATTCCCATTTCGTTACTTTGTCTTTCAAAACAGTTAGACAAAAATCATGTTGATGTCGAGCTGAAAGTTACGATCTGTATCATTACGGCAAATGAAATAGCCATGCTTAAGATCATAATATGTTTATAAATCTTCCATATATATTAAAAGAGCAATTTCTTTTGAGTATGCATGTTCGTTTTTTTTTTTGTTCTTTATGCACGCCCAGACTGTTTGACTTACAGGGACCGAATTTGGCGCAGTGATGAATTAGCTCAAAAGGGAGCCAACGCCGTAAAAATTAGTTTAAAATTCTAATTATTTAAGTAGTAGATTCGGCCGTTTTTGACTATTTTTTCCCCTCCAGTATTATTCATTTACATCCGGTGTTTAATTTATTCGTTCTCGCATTTTTTATTTTTTATATTTATTTCTCTTCATATATTATTCTTTTTGAAACTTATTAAAGGAAGTTTGTTTGAATAAAAGATTAGCGAGCTTTCGTGTTTTAATATTTTTCTTTCAAAGCATACTGCTATAACGTAATAAAAAGGCTAGATTTGAAAGGATATTTGCATTTGTTTTGGAAAGTTAGTGATAATATTCGTAGGAAAAAAACGGAGGTGGGCATTTGAAAAAATATGGATCTCGAGCAGAGCCGGGTTATCAGCTATAAGGTAATAAAAAGGGTAGATTTGATAGTTTTAATTCAACAAGAAAAGATTCAAAGGAGATTTACGTATGTTGGGGGAAAGTTATTACAATATGTGTCGGGGAAAAATGGAGGTGGGCATATGAAAAAATTTGGATTACGAGCAACGCCGAGATATCAGTCAGTAACTTATATATTTGAACAGAATTTGGTTTAATATCATGTTGAAAGCTACGATCGTATCATTACGCCCAATTAGTTAATCCTGTGTATGATCCTAACTCATTTATAAACAACTTATGTATTTGAATAGAATTTGGTTTTTAATCTTGAATTTTTGACATTTCTTGAAATGTATTTTTATATTTTAAAATAACAGTTGTGTAATTTCTCATAGATCCAAAGACGAGTAAAAAAACACATTACTTCAACATCAGTGCATTTAGTAGCATTCAACATGCTGACAAAATGATATGTCTTTGACTATAGAAGAAAATTATGGTTATAAAAGATAACTTAATCGAAATAAAAGTTAACTTCAGGTCATTTTTCAATATAAAAATTAAAATGTTAATTTTATTGAAATAAAATAAAACGAAAAATTTCTATATCTATATTTTAAACACATTTATTTCGTAAATGACTTTAAGAAACATTCAGTGTAATTAAGTTAAATACTGAAATACGTACAGTGATATTAAAAGTAAATTTCGGTGGTACTTGAATCTTTCATGAGCTTTTTATGATGTTCCGAAAAGTTTATAAAAATTTTTATTGATTGAAATAAATTTCTTTTGATGTTAAGTATAATACTAAAATATTAGCTTCAGCGATATTTCAAGTATTTTATCTTTGATTTCAATATGTTAAATTTATTTTTCATTACTTGTATTATATCTTATATTCACGTTTCAAGAACATTCTTTTGTGAATTTAAGGAATCAAATTCAACTTATATTTTTTATAACACAAATATAAGAAATTCACATAATTGTCTAAAATATTTGTGATCGCATCTTGAAACGCATTTTTCGCCCATTAAATATTCTTTTGTAATTGTTCTAAATTGCTTTTATTATTTATGGGCAACTCAGATATTTTGTGAGAAAAAAGTATTCCTTCAGATTTACTTTGTGCAGTTTTAAGACGCAAATAAGGGAACATCAATAAAATTTGAGAATAAGCCTTTCCAAATTATTAATATTTATTATTTCATGTTTGCAATTCTATTTTCGAGAACAATATTATTTCTGAATGTATTTCATTATCACATTTGAAATTTCGATTGAAGCTATTTACTACTTTCAGAATCACGAAAATTACATTTTACAATAATTGATATTCAGCAAGTTGAATTAATTATTTTTTCGATTTTAAAACTCAAAGATAAATTTCTTCAATTAAAAGATAAGATTTCCTCCTGTTACTACTTTTTCATTTCATTTATTTATTAAAAATTATAACAAAAGCAATTTTTCTTTAATCAGCAAAATCAAAAGAAATAAGTTCATTTACTAACTTTGATTAAAATTTAATCATTCTTTTTTATCTCTCCGAAATTGGTCTTTTGAAACAATTTTTAAAAACTGTTTATATGAGTATGATAATTAATTATATTTCATTACTATTTCAAATGAATTCAAATTAAGTAAAAAAAAATATGCCGTTTTGTTTGATCAAATAAACCGTCCTTATGAAAAAAATTTGAAAAATGTGAGTGCAATAAGAATTGTTTTTGACTTTCATTTGAAATGCATTGATATTAACTCAAATATTTATTTTGAAATAAACGAATATTAGTATATCAATTCAAAAGAAACACAGTAATGAATGAAATTAGAAGAAAACTGGCTTATCTTGAAAAATCTTCAAAATATTTAAAATAAACGTCAGAATCATCTAGATCGCTTAAATGTAGACTATATTAGATATAGAAGTTTAGCTCTATCCTGATAATGCAAGCAATAAACTTGATTTCACGGACTGAAAATGCTTCTGAGAATTTCTTCCAAATATTTCAAACTGGAAGCAGCTCCCTTTGTACACTTTCCAAACAGTTTAGGGATATCAGAAGGACTTTTATATATAAAAAAAACCCTTCGAATTTTGATTCTTTCGTGAAGTGGCCATCTATCAAACCATACGTCTTTTATTCTCTCAAGTAAATGAAAGTTTCATAAAATAAAACGAGTCCTCTTTAAAGTAAACTGCAAGAAAACCCGAATACGAAATTTTTGTACTTGGACCACTTTCATTCGCATCAGCACAAATGATGGCTATTCTAAGAAGTAGCGATCGAAATCGGGGACTTTATTCTCATTTAGTCTCATGATCCATGAAAAGCCCCCCATTTCTTTCTTTTTTCCTCACAGAATGTTTTTTTTCCACCATCACAAAGTGTTTTCCCCACTTCTTTTTAACTGAGCTCGTTAGAACTGATCGCAAAAATGTTACAGACGGCGCCACCGTCTTCTTCAAATGGAATTCGGCCGCCAAGCGTAACATTCGTACATTTGTTCTTCGTACAGTTCAGTAGAAAGCTAAGTTACACAATTCTAATCAAATTGTAGAGCTAAATCTATCTCAAACTATCAGCTTTTCTTCCACTAGAGAAAAACATTAATATACAGACGATAGTACAGATAAACTTATCCTAGTGTGCTTTTATGTTCGTTCCTTAGCAAATACCCCAGTGGTTCTCCAATAGATATGAACGGCTTATGAATGTAATGCATTTCATGGCTCTCCAAAGAATATTATGTATTTTTTCTGTTGAGATAAGTTTTGATACCAAAAACTTCTCTCTATACCTCGCTCCTGGAATCAGAATCATTTATTTCTTAAGCGTTTGGGGAGGTGTGAAGCGTCTTTTTATTTTTTGCAATAAAATAAATTATAGATTTGGCATGAAATCCCACATAAAAAGAAGGGGAAAAACATCAAATGAAATAAAAATAAGTATTGATTTAAAAATAAACTCTTAAATCTATTCTACATGCTACAATTATTTATGTATAGTTTATGAATGCGTTATTGAAAAGTATGTGCATTTATTCTGCAGAATTGGACGCGCATGGAAGTGATATTCAAGATGCCCTTAAATATAATAGTCCGGCATTCAGATTTGGGGTTTCGTTTAAACAGTGCTTGTTTAAAAATAGTTCACCAAGTTGTTCTTCAATAAAACATTCTGATCTCGCAACAAGCACTTCAACTTCGAGGGTTCAAGGCAGGATGTACTCAAATACGCTGTACGCCGAGCTTTGATCTTGGATGATATGATGATGCGGAAGAAGAATTTTTGCTGTTGTTGGTGTCGACAAGATGGAGAATTGCTAATCCGCCAGCAAGACAACATGACCATTTTGAAGCATGAATTTAATCGTTTCGCTTATTTTCTGTCAAAAGAGAGAGTTGGGGGACGACACTTTTTAACCATTCTTGAAGAAGGTTTATCTTAGGGCTCCTAATATACCATGATATGGCAAGCATACACTCAGTGGCGTAGTGCAATTCTGTGCCCGTTTCACCGCAGCTGCAGTAGTTAATATTGATGAATCTGAATCTGTGGAAATATACTGAAAAAGGTTCATTATACAAACTATTGTACAGGCCTTTTAAAAAAAGGGGACACCTCTATCATTCAGGTATATATAATCACATCTTTACAAAACTAGTGTGGCAAATGGCTCAAAGAGATAGGTTTATTGAAAGTGACAAACTGATTAATCGAATTAATTAACTGCTAACTCGAAATTTTTGATAACGGAAACCGAGAGTGTTCAATAATTTGATCCGGCATGCCTTTTTCTGTATGTGTATCACTTTTCGTTCCAAAACTCGGGATATTTCCTGAGATAAAGTCAATTTTGTTTACTAAGATCTCCGCATGATGAGAGGTAACCCAGTAAAGACCATCTATTACGTAAATCTCAGCTTGTTAGAAGAAAAGGAAAACTTTTCTTTTACACTAACTACTTTCTTTTCTATATTTCGATTTTTTCACTGAAATTTCTGAAAATCAATCAAACATGATTCATATTAATCTTCAATATGATCAATCCTTTTCAAATTCTGAATATTTTATGAGTCGAAATTTGAGCATTTCATTATTTTTCAAAATATTTTAGAATCCTACCTCTTTAGTTGATCCCTCCCTAAAAGCATTTCATTAACACTCAGAAATCTTTATTGTGAAAGAAATGAATTCATTCCATTATTTATAAACAAAGTTTTAGCTCATTGGTGAAAAATAAATACCCATAATAACACTTTAAGCCGATGAATTTATTGATTGAAAGGAGGACATTTTATTTTCATGCGGAAACGTTTGTTAATCAGATAGGAAATTTATTAAACTGAAAATTTTTTTGTGAATGATAAAATACTATCTTTTTTAAAAATAGTGTTCGCCAATATTTTAATCAGATCAATAGAATAAGTAACTGTTAGGGTTTTAAATTAATGAAATAAAGGCAGCTAGAGCAAAGGTAACTATAGGCCTCTTTAAAAATGAAATGGAAATTTAATTTTCATTTGGTTAATACTTTATAATGAAAGGTATGTTTCATTGCTAAGGGAGATTTTAAAAACAACCAGCCAATTATTATTTTTTAACTACTCTAAAAATTAATTCTGATGAAATGTTTTATTTAAAATTAATTTTTTGGAATTTTCAGGATATTCGAATATCTTTTGAAACATAAGCGACATACAAAGAATGAATAAATGAATTGTTGAAATCTGTTTGTAAATCTGGTTTTACATACCGACAGTTTAGTGGCGAACTTCAAGTTAGTATATCCAAGAATTATTTATGTATAAAGAGCGTTTGTTAATATTATATTTTTTGTTAATGCTCTTTCCATAAATGAACATGAACATTATATTTTGAGAAATGATATTGCTCACATTCTTTGGTGAACATCTTTTTAAGAACAGCTAAAAGGCCCAGTATAAAATTATAAAATCGAATAATGAAATACAAGAAAATAAATGGAACTGTTATAAGAGTGACCTGTTTTTAACATTTGTATGCAATGAGATAGACCATAAAACTTTTCTCTTATATATTTGGTTGTTTTGTGTCGAATTACTTGAAATTTCATATTCGGAGGGTTCTCAGTAAGCAGAATTGCTTGAAAGAAGTAGCAGTGATGATTTTGTTATTGGGAAATTTGAAGATAATGTGAAAAGAAATTTGAAGATTGCCCATTACGCCAATATGATTTAGATGTGTTTAAAGAAGACACATTTCTGAATCAAATGATATATTTTATTTCATTTCGCATTTATAGATTGCGAGTAGTAAGAGGTGTTCGCATATTTTTTTGATGAAACGTACATATGTTGTATCAATAAACAATTAGGATATCACCCCCCTCCCCAACGCAACTAATATGTATCTCATGCAATAACCCTATAGAGAGTCTTGTCCTGTTGTATCATGGAATATGCAGTGGCTAGATTTACTGGTGATGAATGAAGATAAGAATAAGTAACCTCGCAGGCGGTCGAAAGATACCACAGGTTTCATCTTCCAATAACTTAATAAAGAGAAAAGAATGGCTGTGGTTTTTCACAAAAACATCCGTATTGAAAGGTTCTAATGAGATTTCATCAACCCTTAGTCCAAAGACTGATGCATTTAAGAGACGGGACAACGTGAATAGAATTGGAATAGAGGATGTCGTATTAGTTATGCTACATGGATTCAGGATGATGTTACTATTCCACTTGTTTAAAGGATATTGTGCGTAAAGTCATTATTGTAAGAAGAATAGTTCTCATATTTTGAATATTCTTCTGAAAATTATAGCAATTCTAGTTGCTCTAACCAATTACTTGAGCTAGTCCTTTTAAATAACAGAAAAATTACCTCTGTGTATATTTGTTAGTGCACGTGCTATTAAAACCACAACCGCCAAAATCACTGCTATAAAAGAAACGTATTTCAGAAAATGTCTGCAACTATGGTAGAAAAACATTTAGTTGTAATCTAGGAGGGACTTCGAACTTTCGATCAGAGGAGAAAAAAAAACATTTTTATTGTTAAACAAAACTTCAAAAAATGGATAAGGGAATAGCTGTGTAACAACGTGGCTAAGGATATCTTTTATCTACTTTTGTGAATTAAATGACTTATCATAATATTTAACTAATCATCATAGTTAATAAGAGATACCATTCAAATGAAATCAGACTAATTAATATGTAATTCAAAAACTGAAATCTCTATTTTATGTCTTGGTCACAATGAAGTACAGTAAAGTTTTCATAATCATATTGTTATAAATTTGTTAAAAGTTGTAGAAAATGAGTTTTCCTCTATTTAAGATTTTTCTAGGAAATAGAACAAATAATTTCTTACACCACAACTCAGGGAATATCATTTCTTATTATACAGAACCATATTTTGATATATAAAACATATTATTTTAGAACTTAATTTAATTTGCCTGCAAACGTATCCTATCGTTTGGTTCAAAAATATTTTCGTCTAGGAACTACATCAACAAATATAATTCTCTTCTGTATTAGATGAATCATATTTCGTATAAGATAAAGTTATATTAAATTCTTCTATTTCTCCTATCTTGGAATTCTATCTTGATTTGGAAGAACATCATTATCGAAAACGATTAGGAAACAGCAAAAACTTAGAAATTGTATTATATTTCATAAGTTACTTCTTAGAGATAATTATGATATGTATATTGAAGTTAATGGGAGTATGAAATTATTTCTTTGTGTAATATGTTCATACATAGAAAAATAATCTCAAAACATATTTCTTTTTCTGTTTTATTTGGAAAAAAATCAAATTAAAGTGACTATAAAAGTTTTCACAAAACTCAAATTTTGTAATATTAAAAACGTGTTGCAAAAATTAAGTATGAAATCCAAAGTGACTCTATTAGACAGTGCATATATGAATTTCTTTAATGCTGAATCATTGTGAATTTTATCATCGATAAAAGTTGCACGGATTGTTGAGTTAAATTTCATTAGTATTAATAAAAGTTGGAAGGTTATATTAAGACTTTTAAATTTACATACGTATATTTTCAAATGCTTGCAATTTACTATGTAGTAAAAGTAAGTATTATCGTAAGACCTTCGCACTCAACAATGCGTCTGTTCGTACATCCAATTACAGAATTTTTGATATTTATATCTGCAAGTAAATCAAAGACAAAAATCATGTGGACAAGCTTAAGAATTTCAAGTGTCCTTTTCGTTCTTATATGGATTGAAATAACAATAAATATCTAAAATAATATGTGTCAACTAATTTGGAGATTAGATCAATTCGTTAGGGTGGTCATTAAGGTGATTTTAAGTTCATTACAGTTAAGTGATTGTTTGAATGCAAATTATATCCCGTTGCACAAGGCGAAATGAGTCACCAATTGATGTCTTTCAAAAATTCCCAGACACCTCTAGATATATCTTAGAGCGGTTTCAAAGATGCACTGTAAATAAACAAAGAAATTTCTCTCTCGTGATTGTTAGTTGATTCTAATAGTTTTTAACTTATCACGGAATATGATACGGTAAGATTAAACACTATCTGTAATAGAATTGTCCAGAGGCGTCTGTAACGCTGGGCGGAGCTTAAAATAGCCCATCCCCTTTTGTGTCTGCTTCATTATTGAACGAGCAAATCGGATGATTGTATAAGAATATTAACTCAGCTTTCAACAATGAAAGAGAAACACGCGATTAAATATTTGTTTAAACAATGAAAACGGATGGAATTGCGTTTCAACAATGAACAGTATTCTTGTAAATTATACCAAAAAATATTTTTATATATAACGCTGGGCGGAGCTTAAAATAACCCCGTCTCTTTTGTCTACGCCATTATTGAACGAACAAATCGGATGATTGTATAAGAATATTAATTCAGCTTTCAACAATGAAAGAGAAACACGCAATGAAATATTTGTTTGAACAATGAAAATGGATTGAATTGCGTTTCAACAATGAAAAGTATTGTTGTAAATTATGCCAAAAAATATTTTTAAAAAATTTATTAAAATTATAAAAAAAATTGTAAAGTAACTTGATTGATATCATTAAAAAGGTAATTTTTTGTCCTTTTATTCATTCATTTCTTAAGCACTCTGCCAATGTGCATGAGATTTTGTGTATTACATCTTTCGTGACTAAAAACAGTTCTCAGATTGAAAAAAAACTAAACCGTGACTAAAATCAGTTCTGAGATATGGTTTGCAGCCTAAAAACCCGTCTTAGATGGGCACAAATCTTCTACGTTGTGATTAGAATATAAAATATATGTGATAGCTTATATATTTGCTCGTTCAATAAGGACGTAGATAAAAGGGGTGGGGTTATTTTAAGTTCCGCCCAGCGTTATATATAAAAAAATTTTTTGGCATAATTTTGCAACAATACTTTTCATTTTTGAAACGCATTTCCATCCATTTTCATTGTTTAAACAAATATTTAATCGCGTGTTTCTCTTTCATTGTTGAAAGCTGCGGTAATACTCTTATACAATCATCCGATTTGCTCGTTCAATAATGATGCAGACCAAAGGAAATGGGTTATTTTAAGCTCCGCCGAGCGTTATAGACAACTCTGGACAACTATATTATAGACAGACTATATATATGCTATTTGTATTATAATATATCATGGAAATAATGTTTATTTCCATGATATATTAACATATAATGATTAGAACGGAATATAATTATGGATATTATGTTTAGTATTAGCTAGAAAAGACGGGGTTTTAGCCTGCAAACCATATCTCAGGACTGATTATAACAGATTTTCTCACGAAAGATGTAATACAAAATCTCACGCACATTTTTTGGCATAATTTGCAACTATACTTTTAATTGTTGAAACGCAATTCAATCCAATTTCATTGTTTAAACAAATATTTTATTGCGTGTTTCTCTCTTTAATTGTTGAAAACCTGAGGTACAATGAGGTCTTAGACAATCATCCTCGTTGCTCGTTCAATAATGACGCAGGCAAAATATATAATATATTATATTTATGTAGTTTAGTAGGCAAGAATAAACAATATGTATGATAGAATTGTCCAGAGGTGTCCGTAACGCTGGGCGGAGCTTAAAATAACCCCGCCCCTTTTGTCTGCGTTATTACTGAACGAGCGAATCGGATGATTGTATAAGAATATTACCTCAGCTTTCAACAATGAAAGAGAAACACGTAAAATATTTGTTTCAACAATTAAAATGGATTCAATTTCGTTTTAGTAATAAAAAGTATTATTGCAAATTATGCGAAAAAAATATTTTTATATATAACGCTAGGCGGAGCTTAAAAAAACCGCCCCTTTTGTCTGCGTCATTATTCAACGAGCAAATCGGATGACTGTATAAAAATATTACCTCAACTTTCAACAATGAAATAGAAACACGCAATTAAATATTTGTTTCAGCAATGAAAAGGGATGGAATTGCGTTTCAACAATGAAAAGTATTGTTGTAAATTATGCCAAAGATACTTTAAAAAATTTAATAAAAAAAAAAAGAGAAAAATTGTAAAGCAACTTAATTGGTATCATTATAAAGGTAATGTTTTGCATTTTCAGATGGAGTAAAAACTATTTTTGAGCTGTAATATTTTCGGAAGTTATTGAGAAAAGCGTTCAAATTCTGCTTAATTTTTATTAATTAAAATTTCGTAAATAGGGCTCCGAGATGGGCATTCCCATCCTCCAAATTTCGTAGCTATACGTCCAGCGGTCTGCCCTGTAGAACGCCAACACACACATTCTCTTATGTTTTTAGTAGAGATTTGGTAATGCATTTTTTTCTGTTAGTGGATTTTGCATTATTTTTACTCCGATAAAACGAAAGTAATCGTTTTTGACAAAACGAAAGTTAGTGCCAAATGATTCATCAATCCTGTTTTTCATTTATTTTTTAAGCGCTCTGCCAATGTGCATGAGATTTTGTATTACATCTTTCGTGACTAAATCTGCTACAATCAGTTCTGAGATATAGTTTGCAGGCTAAGGCCCGTCTTAGACGGGCACAAATTTTCTAGTAAGCATATATTTGTCTAATTTCAAATGCGAATTATATCTTATACATTACATTTGATATTGAAAATATTTTTATTCCAAGCATATTTTAAAAGGTCCTTAGATTTTTCCCTCTGATGAGCATCTTCGGACTTTTATTATTGTTTTATACAATTTTTATCCAACTTCAATCTTTTAATTCCATATTTACTTAGTGACTTCACTGTTTAATTTAATTGAATCTTTGGTTGCAGAGACTCTATGAGTCATTTTTTTTCAAAATTGCATTTGTACTGCTTTCACGTTCTAAAGATGTATTTACATAATGAATGAAGAAATGAAAAGAGTCAAGTAAAGTCATATTAAAGGTGTATAAAATCTCAGGAAAAAAATTAATCATTTATTTAAAAAATTAAGCAGTTTTTTAAAAGTTCCCAGCATTTTGACATTATTGATTCAAGTGGTATTTTGCAATCAACGATTCGATTATTACATAAGCGCATTCTTTTTGCTAATATAAGTTATTTTTATCCTTTTTATATTTTTATATGTATACCTATTCTCTTTTTTTCTTCAATTTCTCTTCTATTTCACCTTTTTCCATTTCGTTTTCTCTTTTTTATTGCAGACTGTGATACTACATGCTATCAATCAAAAATCTCTGGATACCTCATAACAACCAGAAAAAGGCGAGTTGGTTGAGGAAAGATCCCATTCTAGACAACTTGCTCCAAGCGTCTTTAATAAATCCATTGGACTTGTTCCTAACAAGACGCTTTCTTTTAAGAGGGTATCCCTCCTTCCTCCGACGGAATCATTAGCAATCACCCATCAGACGTCTCGTCCCATTGCCTTTGATAGACTCCTCTCATTGAAGCAATGGCTTACTGGTGAAGTTCCCCACTCTCTCACGTCGACTTGATATTTCCTGAATAAGAAAAAGAAAGAAGGGATCCCTACTGTATTACATTAGAGATTTATGGTACTTTGAAAACAGTTGTAAAGAATTATTACAAAAGCTAGTTTTAGTACTTTTGACTCTGTTCGGAAATGATTGCTTCATCAGTCGGTTTCGAACATTGCTGCCGGTAATTTCTCTTCGGTCGGATGAAATTATAAGTCAAACTAAATGATGTAATTTTGATTTATATATTTGAGTCTTAGCTGATAAGGTTTTCTTTTATATATTACCTTTATATTTCATTTTAACTAACATATTGCTTTTTCCTGACGTTTCATGTGTATTATATACGATTCATTTCAATTCACCACGCAAAATATTGTCTTGCAGAAACGCAATGTCTCACGATTATGGTTTTCTTTTATATGCTGTCTTTGTATTTAGCTTTAGATTGGAATTTAGTTTTATTGTGTTTCGTATGCAATTTAATTGAGATTTATTTCAAAATATTACTCATACTTTGATTGTGACTCCGTATCTCATGCTTGTGGTTTATATGCTGCCTTTGCATTTTAGTTTAAATTTACCAATCTTTCTTATTTTAAATTTCATTATAATCATTTTACGATTTACCTTAATTTCTCCTCGAGAAATATGATTTCGTGAAGCCCATGTATCGCATGATAGGTCAACTATGCAAATATGATATGTTTTCAAATTTTTGCCTTCAGTATTTTGAAGAATTATTTCGAATTCTTCTGAATTTTCAGTTATAAAAAGTAACACTTAACTGCTTCAGTTTCATATTATAAGTTTATGATAATCTATAAGAAAAGGTAAAGAATTAAAGCAAAATTTAGTGTGGCAAGCAGAAGTGGTTAAGAAATTGTTACTTCGCGAAATAGTTTAAGACATTCTTCCAATACTAAGTTCATACTAGCCGTTATGGTTTTCTTTTATAAGTTACCATTGTTTTTCGTTAAAAATTTACTTTTTGTTTTCATTTTAAGTTTTGTGTGCAGTTATTATGCGATTACCCGAATTCGTCAAGTAAAATATGATTGACAAAATATGGATACCTTCTTATTTCGTTTTACATTCATATTTTTCATTCACCTCACTTTAGATGTGTAATTAGAATAAAGTTCAGTTGAATTTGTGTTTTTATTTTGTTATGGCAAGAGAAATGACCAAAAATTCATAAACATTTTGAAGAGCTCTAGTTTCTTTCCAAAGGTTGGAATCGGAAATTAAAATCATGTTCTGTTTATTATTTTGCCTTCAGTACTATCAAATATCAAATTTTAATTATTTATATCAAATTTTAATTATTTTAAATATTAATAGAAGAAGAATGCAACTTTCATTGGCAAAATTCTCACTTGACTGGCATTTTCTTAAAATTATAGTAATGATTGTTGAATGCATTTAATAGATTTATTAAGAAACTTTTAAAGAACTTAAAATATTATCCAAGTTTTCAACATAAAATTTGATTGTATTCATTTATGATGTTTTGTGTCGCCTAGTATAAAATAGCAAGTTAAAAAATGAAAAAAAGACATTTAAAGCAAATTTAGAACTTATTTTTGACAATTTATATCATCAGATATATCTGCAATAATTTTTTTCACTAGAAAATCTTTCTTTTGCGTGTATAATAAGTTAACTCATGTTTAAAAAAACTTCAACTTTCTATCGGAAGAAAGCAAAAGCTAAATTTCTGTGCAATAATAAAATAAAACACTTAAATTTTAAAAAAATCATTTTTACGATTATATTAAATTATATTCAAAACATAGTATTTCTTCAGAACATAGATTTTTTTTTTAAAAAAATTATTTTAGCTACATCCATTAAAGCCATTTTCATATTTATCTACTTTAGTTTCCATATATTTCATTATTTTTACAAAAAGAATTTAATAAGAAAATAAAATAAGTCGGGCAAAGACAATCAGGCCATTGCTGGGTTCTAGCCCCAGACAAGAAATCTCTGAAAATTTCTTTTCTGTTAAATAATGATTCGATAGTATGCGTTTTTCAACAGGAAATCGTTACCTAAAAATATTTAGAGCCATAACCCAAACTATGCAGAACACGATGACACTTGCCAATAGCTAACGCTCGCTAAAACTTTTCTTTCACATTATAACACACTAGTATGTCTTTTCAAGCAGAAAATCGGAGCATGCGAGTCTCACTTTCCAACATGTCTAGAGTATGCGGAGCCTCACTTCTGCACATACTGTGAATTGAACATGATGTCACAAATCCACCGTGAATACTTGTCAAATAATTTCTTTCAATTTTGATTTATTAGTAAGTCTTTTCCAGCAGAATGCCTCAGCATACAAGTATAACTCTCCTACGCCATACTGCAAAATAAACATGATGGCATTAACCCGCATTAGTATTCACAATAACTTTTCTTTCCACGATGACTCACTACTTTTCCAGCTGAAATTCTAACCTTTTAAATATAGCTTTCGGATGTCGTAACTCAGACAGTACAGGGATTGTAAATTCATTTTCTACATATACTGAAAATAGCAATTTTTTTGGCTACAGTACAGACAGTACAGGGATTGTAAATTCATTTTCTACATATACTGAAAACAGCAATTTCTTTGGCTATTCTCAGAAGGATGAGGTGAATGTATTGTCAGCAATATGGCAAAATAGTATGACGTAGACAGTTTTTTATCTGAAAACTAAAGCAGAATCATTTAGACAGCGTCTGTAACAGATATATCGTAACACTAATTATCAGAAGATTAAAAAAAATTATTCAGTTGATGTTATTAAGAAGCACAACAACCATATTTATCAGTCCTTTACATGTGCATTATGATAAACAAGTTACAATCAGCAGATTTTCTTTACTGTTCGGAACGCAATAGAAAAAAAAGCGCCCGTAGTTCAGGAGAACTAACTGTCTCAAGCTAAATTGTAAGAACTAATATCCAAATCAGAGTATTATTGGAGACGACTTCCTTCGAAGGATCAGATATGGATTCCTACATGATTATTTAACAAAGGGAGTAGCAAAATGACAGTCTCCACCTTTAGAGACAGCAATTGCAACTTTTGACATAACTCTTCGTTGGCGGAAATAAAAACGTCTTCTGGAATTAATACGAACTTCATTTGATATTAAGAAACAACAGATTTGTTGCTCCTACGACAATATGTTGATATGTACATAATTGCAAACATCCTGCACTCAGCAGATTTCCCTTACTGTTCAAAATTAGAAGCACCAATAGATCAGAAGAATTTACTGACTCAAGCTGAAAGTAAGAACTGATCCCCAAATCAGATAGTTATTAGGAGACGGCGTCCTTCTTTGGGTCAAAAATGTATTTTCGCCTAATACACCAGCATGAAGAAAGACAAAATGATCGTTAACATTCTTATAACTGGCTGGGTTTTCATTTTTGATATCACTCTTAGGTGGGCATAATAACCGCTTTTGGAAGATTACGGAATGCATTTTGCATCTCTGTAATTATTTTCTTTTTTGCTTTGACCCTTTCACTTTTACAACGCGAGGTTTTTTTTACTTGTCTTTATCACAACTACAGATTTATTTATCTTATGCCAATAGGTTGGCCTTATACCCTTCCGGGTAGGCTGGGTCGGAGTGGGTGTTATAAAAAAGTAGCTTGCACCCAGCAGGCTTTCCCTGCTGTACAAAAAACGGCAGAATAAGAAAAGCCAATTGTTCCGCAGAATTTACTGACACCAGCTGAAAGTAAGAACTGATCCCCACATCAGATCAGAAGACGGCTTCCTTCTATGGGTCAAAGAAGCACTCCCCCATTATTCTTCAGCACAGAGAATGCCAAAATGACCATTTCCACGTTGACTGGGTTGCCATTTTTGACATCACTCTTCGTCGGTGGACATAACCTCTTTTCGAAGATTATGAAAGAAGAACGTATCTGCGCCTGTGCCGTTTTTGCTTTTCGACACTCTTCAACTCTTTCATTTTAACAACACAAGATATTATTAAGTTTTTGAATTTAGCATAGCCTTACTATGAATAGAAGAATCTTCTCACCAAGTTTAAACAGAGCTCCCTGTCACGGTATTTTATTATTAGAGCTCCTAACATTTACGGTGTTTAACCTAATTACATTGATTACCAAACTAATTACAGAAACAACTAACTGAAAAGCATTTTTCAGATAAAACTGCTTTAAGGAACAAACTCGATTAGGTTTACACATACAATACATGAACCTACATGAAGTTTTACCTTAACCAAACAGTTGATGCGAAAAGAATTAAGAGAATATATCTAACACAAAATGAAAAACAGAAGCACACAACTCTCTTTCTACAGAAACTTCTGTGGAAAGAGCGAAATAAACAGCGAGGCGTGACGAACATTCATTTGCACTTTATCTTGAACCCGTTAGAAGTAACTTGTTTTATTCCAGCAAGTGCTGCCATGGAGAAACAAGACTAATAAGATCCCCGCACATGTTGATAAATTTCTGCATGGATAAAATTCTATGCAATAAATGGGTTGGGTGCTTTCTTTCGCATCCCCATAAACTTCGGTCAGCTCAGATGGGATCAAAAATTCTAAAATTTATAGCTGAATCACCGCCGGAATAATAAAAATCAAGAATATAAAAAATTCCGAGTACAAAAGTAAAATACTCAGAAATGGAAAATAAATCCATTCGTACGGCATGCTTTTATGACCAATTTTTTTATTACTGTTTTAAAAAAGCTTTAATACCCTTCAGCACTGAAATACTTTTTTTCTTCCCCTTTTAAGAGATTTGAGGGCTCTTGGAGGAGAGTTTAAGAGACGTCTCAAAATAGAACTCTTGAGTCATTTTTATTTCTTCTGGAAACTAATGAATATTCACTTCAAGAACAATTTAGGCCCTTGAAACGTGGTTTTCTGCAATGGAAAAAATGTTGGAGTAGTTTAAATAATACTCGTTCTCACGTAACTTTTTTTTATTATGCCTCATTTAACACGAAATGATCGCGTTTCCCATTAAAATTTTGAAAACGCATAAATGACGCAATGAAAGCTACAGAGAGAACCCCTCAAGTTGAGCTATGAAAGTATATTAGTTGAATGCATAGATTATTACTCTAAGATATG
>BGPR01000031.1:2691772-2825910 GCA_013235015.1 Araneus ventricosus | reverse complement strand
ACAGGATCTCGAAACCTTAGTGGACCAGCTTCCTACACCATTTATCCTGCTGGGCGATTTCAATGGACATAGTACTTTGTGGGGTTCGGATGTTACCAATTCTCGTGGGCGACAGATCGAACGGTTAATTTCCAATAACTGTCTCTGTCTGCTCAATAATGATGAGAAAACGTACTTCCACGAACCCACACGCACCTTCCACAGTCTCGATCTGGCCATTTGTTCCCCTACACTTCTGCCGTTGCTGCATTTCACCGTCGGAAGTGATCTCTGCAACAGTGATCACTTTCCCATAATAGTCTCCTATGCTGATAGTGGTGGTGCGATTCAATATCCACCACGGTATCTATTCCAGCGGGCAGACTGGGGTAGTTTCTTGCAATTGGCAGATATCACTGAGTCTATGGTCAGTACTGCAGACATTACGGAAGCAGTACAAAATGTTGTCGATTGTTTAAGTAACGCCGCAGAAGATACTATACCCAAGTGTTCCCCACGTCTAAGGAAATTCCGTAGACCGTGGTGGAACGAAGCTTGCCGTGACAGTCGTAGGGAAGAAAAGAGACTCTGGAACATTTTTAGGAGGTATCCGACGACAGAAAATCATGTCGCTTTTAAGCGTGCCAAAGCCCTTGCTCGTCGCATACGCCGTCGTAGTCAGAGGGAATCTTGGATTAATTTTGTTTCTTCAATCACATCCTCCACTTCTAGTAAACAATTGTGGAAAAGGGTCAAGGCTGCTAATGGTATATATCATGAATTTTCAATTCCTGTTTTAAATACAGGAAATGTGACTCATTCCGACCCATTAGACATAGCCAATGCTCTCGGGCACGCATTTGCACAAGTTTCCGCAACCGATTCTTATAGCCCTGACTTTGTGGCGATTAAGAATCGCTCGGAGCGAACACCTTTGCGTTTTACAGCCCGCAATACCCTTCCATATAATTCTGAGTTCAGGATGTTTGAGTTGGAAACCGCCTTGATTCGGGCACATGACACCAGTCCCGGTCCCGATGGAATCACATATAATATGCTTCGCCATTTGAATACCACTTCCCTTTCCCATCTGCTAATTTTATTTAACAGAATTTGGACTGAGCAGAAGTACCCTTCACAATGGCATGAAGCTACTGTGATTCCAATCTTAAAACCTGGCAAAGATCCCTCCAATCCTCTGCACTACAGCCCAATTGCTCTCACGAGCTGTCTATGCAAGACTTTTGAACGAATGGTCAATGCTCGTCTTGTCTTTGAATTAGAGAAACAAGGATGCATCTCCTCGTTGCAGAGTGGTTTCCGTAGAGGGCGGTCTACTTTTGACAACCTCGTTCTACTGGAAACCCAAATACGCAACGCGTTTGTTAAGAGAAACCACCTTGTCTCTATATTCTTTGATATAGAAAAAGCATACGACCGTGCATGGCGCTATGGCATACTGTCGGCACTTTTTAATTTTGGTTTTAGGGGAAACTTACCCATCTTTTTAAAGAACTTTTTATCCTATCGAACATTCCGAGTTCGTGTTGGAAATTTTTATTCAAATCATTTTATTCAAGCTGAGGGTGTTCCTCAAGGTAGCGTCCTCAGTGTCACACTTTTTATTGTTCATCTCAGTCAGATTCTTCACCATTTGCCATCATCTGTTCATGGAAACCTTTACGTCGATGATCTGCAGATCTCGTGCCAAGGCAGTAACATGAACTTGATTGAAAGACAGCTTCAAAATGCAGTGAATAAGCTGGTAGCTTGGTGCAATAACAACGGACACAGTATTTCTCCTGAGAAGAGTCGGTGCGTCCACTTCTGTCGGAAGCGGCACGTTCATCTTGATCCTGTCATTCATGTACAGAATGTTGCTATTCCTGTTGTGGATGACATACGGTTTTTGGGAGTGATATTCGATCGTAAACTCACTTTCCTTCCGCACATCTTGCATCTGCGGAGGAGGTGTGAGAGATCTTTGAACATTCTAAAGGTCCTCTCCAGAACATTTTGGGGTGCCGATCAAACCTCCCTTCTACGTATATATCAGGCAGTCGTTCTTTCTCGCATTGATTATGGTTGCATGGTGTATGGTTCCGCCCGAGCTACTGTTTTGCGGCGATTGGATACCATCCACCACTCTGCTTTAAGGATCTGCTCTGGAGCATTCCGTACCTCTCCAGTGGAGAGCCTGTACGTTATTTGTCACCAACTACCACTTCATTTAAGGCGACAAAAAATTTCCGCCTTGTATTTTTTCAGAGCACAATCTGTGCCAAAGCATCCAATAAGTCAATTAACATTACCTGTTAGTCTCCACAGACTCTATTCTGCTCGTCCCTCTCATATTCTGCCCTTTTGTGAGAGAGCCAAAATGCTTCTTCATGACTCGGACCTTAATAATGTTACCATCCAGTCCTCTGATTTCTTCCGTTTCCCGCCTTGGGACATGCCACATTTTTCTTATTTGAATCCCTTCTCGGGATTCGACAAATCCTCAACTGCTCCGGTTACTTTTCAACAACTTTTTCACTACCATCGCTATCAGTATTCTTGCTTCATACCAATTTTTACAGACGGCTCGAAATCAGATGGACATGTTGGTTGTGGTGTAGTTTTTCCATCTGATACAATGAGCTATCGTCTGCATAATTGTTGCTCTGTTTTTACTGCTGAGTTAGTGGCAATTTTCTGTGCTCTCCAAGAAATTTCGCCTTCTAGCCAGCGCAACTTTATTATTTATACTGATAGCATGAGTGCTTTGGAAACTCTTTCTCATTATGACACTCAAATGCATCCGGTTGGTTTAGAAATTTTATTTATTTTACAGTTTCTTCGGAATAAAAGCTTTAATATTATTTTCTGTTGGGTTCCGAGTCATGTGGGTATTTCTGGTAATGAAACAGCTGATGCTATTGCAAAATTTGCCTCGGCTGTTCTTCCGCGAGCACTTCCTTATGTGGATGTTAAAAAGTTTTTCGTTTCTCACTTATTCTCTCTTTGGCAGCAGAAATGGGATCTTTTAACCAATAACAAACTGCATTCCGTCAAACCCTCCATTGGTTTGTGGCCCAGTTTGCCTATACGACAGGTTGATGTTAAACTGTCTCGCCTCCGTATAGGTCATACTCGCTTCACACACAAGTACCTCATTTTTGGCGAAAGGGCACCAGTTTGTCCCACGTGTCATCAGAATTTTACTGTTCATCACATTTTAATTGAATGTCCATCTTTTAATTCTCATCGTGTTGACCATTTCCATTCATCGTCTGTTACCTTGCAAGACTTGGTGGGTGAAAAACACCACCCAAACATTTTTAACTTTTTAAAGACCATTGGGTTTTTTATGAGCATTTAGACCTTTTAACTTGTTTTTTTGCTTTTTTACATCTGAATCATTTCGAACAATTTCCTTTTCACATTTTAGTGATTTTTAAAATTTTAGTACCACTGTGTTGAATTTTACCATTTGATTGGCGCAGTTTGGCCAAAAATGGCTCTTGCGCCATTAAACCCCAAACAACCAACCAACCCAGCATGCGCTTTCACCCAGGACAAACCGACCGAACCAAAAGCTTGATACATTTTATTTTTAATATTATTTATAAAATAAGATTTAGAATTAGATTTTTTTAATACCTGAATCGAAGAAAAACTATCAGTAAAAATGTTAACTTTACAACAGTTTTCCAAAGCCCAGCCGACGGCAAAATTAATTGCCGACAGCTCGGCCTGGAAAACGGAATTAAAATTTCTTAACTTAAACATAAAAGCTTTAATAAAATTATCATTATTAAAAATACACACGGCCGCTCCGACATTACCATCAATGCCGGAGCCGTCTGTGTAAATTATATAATCGGCATTATGAATAGTTTCAGGAAACTCAATAACTCTATACTTTAATTCAATATTATTAATTCTTATAAAATAATCTAAATTTTCAATTTCGATAAAGTCATGTATAGAATTCCTTTTGAACCAAATATGAAATTTCTTATAAAGACTATTAGCAACGACATGGAGAGGGGGAATGCCCAGAAAAGCATTTAAAGCGTTTGTCGGGCAGGTCCTATAAGCTTTACTAATTTTCAACAAAGCAACCCGTTGTATGGTATGCAATTTAAGAATCTGTTGCTGTGTAAAGGAACCACCCCAGACGGCAGCACCAAACAATAAAGATGGCTGTATAACTGAGGAGTACCAGTGTTTCAATAAAGGAACACCGGTACCCCAATTTGGTCCGGAAACACTGTTAAAATTTCTAATTAAATTATAAACCTTTTTTTGTAAATAAATTATATGAGAATTCCAATTTAATAAATTGTCGATGACAATACCCAAATATTTAAGAGAATCTACCGTCCGGATGGTCCTACCTTGAATTTTGAATATGGGAGGACGTTGCAATGTTGCCAGTCCCCTTTTCTGTTTATTCTTATTTTGAGTGCCCCTGAAAACAACCGCAAGGGTTTTCTCAGAGGCAATAATCAAATTTAAATTCATTAATTTTTCAAATAGTACATCGAGAAAATTAGAAACAACAGATTCGAGTAATTTCCGGGAACTGGCAGACAAAACAAGTGCTAGATCATCTGCGTAAGCCTGAAGAAACCAACGGTCATTGTTTAACAAAAGTATTTCATTGAAATAAAAATTCCAAAGGTGGGGTGCCAGGACTGAACCCTGAGGACAGCCCCGACACACACCCTTGGACACAACATCGTTTAATACAGGAAAAGAAACAGTCCTATTACTAAGATAACTATATATAAAACTCTTAATATTCTCTGGAAAATTATATTTATCAAATAAACCAAAGAGAACAACCCAGTCGAGACTATCAAATGCCGCCCTGATATCCACAGAAACCAGAGCGACATGACAGCCCTCCCGGGAAGCTTTAATTTTTGTAACCAAATGGTTGACCGCCACCTCGCAGTTCGACAATTCCCTAAAACCAAATTGATGGGGATGAACAAGACTATGCAAAGAAATAAATTCATTAAACTGAGTAATAAACAAACGCTCAATTATTTTACCGAGGGTAGGGAGTAAACAAATAGGCCTATAAGAATTTGGAACGGAAGGGTCCCTCCCTGGCTTAAGCAGGAAGAAAACCTTCGCGTTCCGCAAAGTAATTGGAAAATAAGAAAATCTAAAACAAACGTTTATTATATCACAAAAGAAATTCTTATTTAATTTGAATAATTGTAACCAAATGTTATAATCAATCCGATCCAGGCCGGGGGCCTTACCACCTTTTAAATTCTTAAATAAATCATCAATCTCAAGAATTGTTATTTCCCTCAAAGATTGAGAAGAAAAAACCAAATCATCAAATTCATCCAAAGCATAATCGGGAAAGAAACTATTCAGCATAAAATTTGCTTTTGTATTTAAATCAGGATTCAGAATATTAGGAATATTAATATTCAAATTAGAATTACGTTTATATTTTTGAAAGGCTACCTTAAAGGTGTGGCCATATTTAATTTGGTACCGGGAGCAAAAAGCTTCCCAGGCTTTTCTTTTAGTTAAATTGATAAGTTTCTTAAGTTCGGATCTTTCTTTACGGTAAGTAATGCCCGCAGCCTGAACCAGAACCTCCAACTCCCCGTTTCTTTTAAGGCTATTATATTTCTTGTAGAGTGCTGTGACTCTGTTTCTATAAATTCTTAATTCACTATTCCAAAATTTAAAAACTCTTGTTTTAGACAAAGGCTTTTTCTTAAAAGCACCGAAGGCAGCTTCTTTAACAGAATTAATTAAAAAGGAATAAAAATTATCAATCTCCTCTTTCGAAGAAATCGAATTACATAAATTTTGCAAAAATTCAAAATCCTTCTTAAAAAGTTTCAAAAATTTTTTAGTATTAAATTTAGTTTTAAAAATAAAATCCTGAGCAAAGGAGAAATCACCCGCAAGCCGAACACACACATACCTATGATCGCTGAAGGTTTCCTTATCCAGGACCCTCCAGGATTCCAGAAGGTCCTGACAGGAAGTAGATAATAAAGTTAAGTCAGGAAAGCCCTGACCGGTTCTTGAAATAAATGTCGGTCCCTGATCCATACGATTACATAATGTAAAATTATTCATTGAAATAAATTCCGAAATTACCCGCCCACGATGATCTTCAAAGCCGTACCCCCAAATTTGGGAGCGGGCGTTGAAGTCACCGACGAGCAGGTCAACCGAAGAGTTACTACCAATATTAGAAATTTCAGGAATTAATAAATCTATTTCATCATGCGGTTGAAAATACGCGTTTGTAACATTTAATTGAAAATCATGAAAGAAAATCGTAATTGTAACTGTATTTAAAGTATTGTTTTTAAAAAGAAAATTTAAATTTCTATTCAAACAATAAATAACACAATTTTGACGTTGAGAAGAAAAATAAGGACTCTCAAGAGAATTTCCTAAAGGTAAACCATTAGTAACGTATGGATCCTGGACACACAAAAAATCTGAAAAATTATCTCCAGCGGTCATAAAGGCAGCGCTGTGCGCGGCCCGGGAGTGATTTACGTTAATTTGAAGGAGTTGGAGTTGGACCATAGTCCGTCATCCTCACCAAATTTTCTTTTTGTTTCATAAAACATTCACAAACCTTACGGTCGAAAGGATCGTGAAAAATATCCAAATTCGTTCTGTACCTCTGGTTGGACGAGACACAATTAACACAGCTGATCCTCTTACAATCGCTCGCCGAGTGGTCCATGCCACAATTTGGGCACAGAACCTCCTTGGCCCTGGGACACCATTTTGTTGTGTGGCCGAAGAGCCTACAATGCTTACATTGTTTAATGCTGAAAAAGTTATCGTATCTATACCTTGAAAACTCAAAGTAGACACCCTGTTCAGTGAAAAGTCTCTTATAGCAAACAGGGTCGATCGAAATCACCCAATTGGTAGTTCGTCTGCCCTTAATTGGAAAGTTAACCTCAAAGAGAGGCTTATTTCTCGTATCACACAGAAAATGATTTTTTGCAGCCAGTCCCGTTACAAGTCTGTCTTTATCTACACTGTTATCGAGGCCCAGGATAATCACCTGGGGCCTCCGCCTTTTCGGCTCAGTCACAGAAAAACGATTTTCAATGTTGGGTATACATCCAAATTCGGTCTTTAAAGCGTCGAAATCAGCAGCTGTGGGGGCCTCAATTATGATACCCCCATTGCTCACTTTTGAGATTCTATTGACTCTGGCTGCCGAATTACGACAAACCAGGGCAGTTTCCACAGCTTTTCTATTTTCCTCAGACGAGGTACCTTGAGATTTAGGACGCAGCAAAACAACGTGTTCGGATCGCTTATTGACATATGGAACTTGGGTCGCACTAGGGGGTGGTCTCATCTGTAATACATCCGAAAAGGAAGGTTTAGATTTCTTAATTATATCCTTCACTTCTTTCGTAGATTCGAGCAAGCCTTTAGCAGTAGCACTTAAATCCTTGTTTAACGTAGCAAGGTCAGCGTTAGCAACTTGCAGCTGAGCCTTTAACTTATCAATCGCTTCCTCACAACTCCTAATTTTAGCCTGATAAGTCCTCTCTTCTATTCCCACAGGACGAGCCTGTAGATCATAAATAGTTGTGAGGTGTATGGTTTCACGATTACGAAATTTTTCTATAATTGGTGTAATAACATTATTCAATATATCTTCTCGTACGGCCAGACGTATATCCCTAGATTTCTTAATAAATATACTTGTCAAAAATTGAAGCTTTTGTTTTAAAAACTCTGCCAATTCAGGAGCAAAATTGTACTCTTCAATTTGCCTTATCAGATCTTCAACAGCTTCAACCCCACCAACCCCCTTGGGTTGGGAGGCCTGTGTAGATTTAACCGTTTCGGGTACTTTTGCGGTCCTCTTTTCAGAGGATCCCAACAAATCCTTTTCATGGTCCGATATATCATCCTCAGATGAGGTAGGCATGGCAAAAGTCGTAATAATATTTTTACTCAAGGATTCCGTAAAATCCTTTTTCCTCCTTGGCATGAAAACGCAAAAATGGCCTACTGAGAATAGTGACCGCCACACACAAAGGAAACCATCAAATATTCAAGCAGGAGTAGACAGAACACAGGAGAAGCACACATAAGGCAAAAGGATGCAGTTCATTACCTTCAAACACGCTCCAGAAAGACCCCAATAACTCCAGACAGGCGGGTCGAAAAACCACCAAAATTTGATAGTATGCCTTGAGGACCAAAAGGTTCCCAAAAATGTCATCAAAAGTCAATTTTCATGTGTCCTTTAGTGAAATTCCAAAAACGACCGTTCAATCTGGGATACTCCCACCCAAGATTAAGCACAATTCGAACCAAGTTATCCAAGAAAGGCACAGGATGCAGAAAAATCACACTTGAATAAAGAGACAATCAAGCAAGTAGATTGAAACAGTTCAATCAATCAATCAGCAAAAAGGCGTCGACGGTGTTGCCAAGCAACGAGGTCATAATCAAGTTCAATGGTAAAACTCATTGTGAGTTAATTTCAACAAAATATCATATAATAATTCTAGAAACTTACACATAGGCACTAATTCTGGTAGCACACATCAAAGCCGTTACGGCAGTACCATTTTCAACAAGAAGAAAGCAAAAATAACACGGATTAAGCGAGATTGAGTGGGAGCTGCAAAAACGCAACCTCACCTCTCAAAGCGAAGACGACTCTGGCCGAAGACGGGGTGTTCGGCCAGGAGGTGCTTTCTTAGTGCTCTGTGCACTACCACGCACCGGAGGATTCTGTGCCACAGAGGCCCCCTTGCGTGCTGCTGCAGCAAAACTCTGGGGGGCGCTCGTAGGCTGCTCGGCCGCCTGCTCGACCGGCTTCTCTTTCGGCGCATCCGCTTTTCTTTTCGGGGCCGGCTTTGTGACTTTTGGGACTTTTGGTGGGGCCACTGCGGTCTTCGTTCTCTTGCCGCGAGTGGTCTTATTACTCGTTTGAGTATCCGGTTTAGAAACGATCCTCGCCTTATGGCTCATTGAACCGCTTCTCAGGCCAAAGGCCTCAAAAATGAGTCCTAGGACCTGCCCACCTTTGTAGTCATCCAGGCCGAGCTCCGCAAGTAGAGCGGTCGCCCTTTCCAGCAACGCAGAAAGCCCAGGGTCCGTCACGTCCGACTCCTTGGGCCTCTCACTTCCCTTGTCCGGGCCGTTCGATTCCTCTGGGGCCTTGCCCTCTTCAATCTTTTTATCACCATTGGCGCCGTCCACGCCCTCTTTTTTATCTTCACCGGCGCACTCATCGCCACTTTCACCCGCAACCGCACTTCGTTGCGTATCATCAAGGAAGACGATTTCGTCGTCAGATGGGACAGTCTGACGCGTGGAGCCTTTCAAAGACTCCAGAAATATAGACGAATCCAAAGACAAATCGCTCAAGGTAATAGACGCATGAGTTAATTCTTTAGACTCGGCCATATTGAAAAGACAGTTAGGGGTGGACATTCACTTACGGCGGAACGCCCAAGAACACGCCCTGTTCCTTGGTCGCTGTCCCAACCGAAGCCGAGACTTAGACCTTCCAAAGTCTACAGGGAACTAATCCGGGCCCTTTGCCAGCACGGGACGCCCCGACGTGGGATGTCAGCCCACGGACCTAGGGTGGTTTCCTACCCTGGTGGATTTCTCGCCGAGGTCTATCCCGACCAGCCCGCGGTACCTTACGTCGGCTCTTCTAAGAGCTGAGCCAGTGAACCTGTTGTCTTCGGGCCGCGCCACTCCGGGAGATTTGTCCTAGTGTCTCGGCAGTCCCGTTCTGTCGAAGGGCTGGGGTCACCCCCAGTTGGTCCCAACAATGGCGTGAACCGCCTGTCATTTAAGACAGATCCACCAAGTCTCCTCCCCCTCGGTTTTGACAACCCTCCGACCACCAGTGGAAGTGCCATGAGCTTCCCTCACACTGGAATTTTACCACAAGTTTTTGGATTTTCGTGCGGCACTTAGGCGGGTACCTTCGCCCATTGGTGCTAATACGCACTTACACAAAACACAACATTAAACTTTACTTTCACCGCCGACCTAATTACTGGTACCCAAATGCCGGCCCTCTTCAAACACACAATACACATACAAACACATAAACAATATAAGTCCCAGTGTACCATTTAGTTAGGGTTCTGGGGTCCTCTTCTACGGCGGAAACCGCCGGAGTGGACCCGCCCATAGCATCTCGCACCCCGGGGAGGCATGGTACATTGGGCAAGAGAGTGGCTAGGCCTGACCGAAGTCAAACGTGTATTGCGCGTCATCTTGCCCGAATCCGCTTCCACCAAGCAAGCTTGGCTGCGAATTCGCGAGATAGTAGATAGGGACATATTTTACAGTATCCTCACCCCCTGTCTTCGTCAGCGAGGACATGGGCAGGAAATGGGTGAGGGCTGTGAACTATACTACCACCCAGCGCCTCCACAGCCCCGGCAACCGACTCGGCGTCCTCGGGACGTCCAACCCAGAACTTGCAAACTAGGGGCACGCTATGTCGAAACAATCACGTGCCCGTCGTCATCACTCTCTGTTCATCACCGACCCTCACTGGGCCACTCCCACTCACGACCCCACTGGGCCAAAGGAAAAAACTCCACCTTTCCAGGTGGCCACACCAAACACCGACCCCTACGGGCCCCAGGAACTTGACCTGGAAAACGCCAAATATCATACATCATCAAACTCACACATCCTGTAAAACAGCCCAAACCCAACTGGGTCGAATAATTTTTTTTTTTTTTTTTTTTTATAAATTGGGAATATACCCGTTCACCCTGGACACAAGGGCCTCCAGGATCGGGATATTTGACGTTGTTTTAAAAAGAGACGGTAGGTTACCCTGGTTAAATTGGAGAGGAGCCCTCAGATGTCTAGTTAACGGACATTGAGTTAAATAATGGAAAACATCCCCCTTGTCCCCACAAGCACACAAATCCGATTGAAGTAAACCCATTCGACAGAAATAGGTCGGGAAACGGCCGTGCCCAGTGACAATCTGCATCACATGAGGACTATAAAGGTGGGGCTGAAACCCCACGTGAGGGAAAAAGTCTGCGGTCTGACGGCCTTTCTCTGCCAGATCCCAACGGTCCTGCCATGTGAGTAACATTGCATTCTGGAGCTCGCGGGTAAGCAAACGACGAGGTTTTGGAACAAACCAATCAACACTAGGGTGCTGAGTTGCACGTTTGGCATGGGTGTCCGCCATCTCGTTGCCTAGAACCCCTATATGGGCCGGGACCCAATGAAGGCTAAGGTGGCGACTCTGAAAAATGGAATGGAGTTTCCCCTTAAGACTCCATATGTCCGGGTCTAAAGAACTGTCAAAGGATAATGCCTTTAGTAAAGAAAGAGAGTCCGAGTAAATGTGAACGGCTCCCCAAGATTGGAGTGTCAGGACAAAATTAAGTGCTAAATCCAGACCATGCATTTCAGCCTGAAAGACTGACGCAGTATCTGGCAATCGGTGTTCTGTGGAGTCGATTAGAGTACCGTAGTAAAATACAACCATGGCCGAACCGACCTGCCCCTCGATCTTAGATCCATCCGTAAAGATTTCAACTCCGTTTCCGGTAGGAAGAAGACAATCGTAAGGAAAGGACCACCTTTCAAGAGGGTGAGTATTTGTGATATCCACTCTAGTCTTAAAGTCCTGTGGCCTAAAGGTTACTGAATCCACCGTTACCTCTTCGTTAAGTATAAGAACTTGGAACTTTTTAAAGACGACCAGTGCCTTCAAGTCTAAGGGGAGGACTCCCGCCAACACCGGTAGTGCTACCGTGGATACAGTGCGATATACACGTGTAAGTTTGAGCAGTGGCCGGCGCTGGAGACTGTTAAGTGTGTCCTTTATCTTTTTAAGATGAAGTCGGTGGCCCCAGGCGCCATACCCGTATAATAGGAAGGGCTCAATCGCGGCTCTATAAATGTGTAAAAACAAAAGGTGATGTTTAGAGAAAAAGCGATCAGCAACCACCGAGAGTCGGTAGGACAGCAAGTCCACCCTTCGCCGAACCCTATTAAAATGGTCCGTGAAGGTCAGACCCCCGTCCCACCAGACTCCCAAATACCGAATAGACTTATGCACCGGCAGCAGGTGACCTTGCAGGCTCACACTCGGAGGGTCAAGTAAAGATAAACGACCACCATAAGTTATAGGCATCAAGACCGATTTTTGCAAACTAAACGTCAGCTTGTGCTGGGTCGCCCAATGGAGGAGACTATGAATCGCCAGCGTTCCTCTCCGCTCCATTTCTACTGTAGTAGGTCCCTGCACAATCAAAATAATGTCGTCTGCAAAGGCTTGTAGTGTACACCCTGCCGGAAGTGGAACCTCAAAAATAGTATCCAGCACAACATTCCAGAAGAAGGGCCCACTACATGATCCCTGTGGGACCCCTCTTTCTGCAGGAAATGTCCAGGAATCAGCGTTGAAACAGTAAGTTACACTACGATCCCGAAAATAATCAGTAATTAGGGAAAAAAGGTTTGAGGGGCACCTTGCAAGTGTGAGTTGATAAAGGACACTCTGTCTCCATACGGTGTCAAACGCACCCTCCACATCCAGCGATATCAAGCAGACTCTATTTTTAGCTTGCAGAGCATTATGAACCTCCAGCCACAATGAATGATTAGCCGTCTCGCAGGACCTGCCCGCACGAAAACCATGTTGGCGGTCATGAAGAAGTCCTTTGCTCTTAAATAAGTGTGTCAATCGCTGCGTAATCAGCTTGTCCAGTAGTTTGCTTACCACAGATAACAAACATATTGGTCGGTAATTTTTGGCAACAGTATGATCCCTATCTGGTTTCCCAATCAGAATAAGTTTAGCATTCTTCCATGATTTAGGGAAAAAGCCCAGATGCAAGCAAGAATTAAGCAACGTCAGCAGAATTGCCGGACAATGTTTATTTATGTTACGCAGCAATTCCACACTAATAGTGTCCAGTCCCGGCGTTTTCTTGAGGCGCAAGGTGTGGAGGGCTGCCCTAATTTCACCTGCCGAAAAAGGGGGGTCCAAAGAATACTCAGCATAATTACCCACTGCTTCACGAATTGTTCTCTGATCAGGAGTTTCGGTATGTATGTTATCACAGGGAAATAATTGCTGTATGATTACCCGAATGGTGTCAGGAACTGTAGATGTAAACACTCCATTTTGATCACGAACCCTTTGCAAGAGAGTAGGGGAACGAAGTTTTTTTGCCGCTAGCTTGTAGGGCAGTTGGAAAGGGTTTCGCTTCGTAAGCTGTAAACACAGTTCGTGAAATGAGGCTCTACTCTTGCATTTTATCAAGTACTTATATCTGGCCTGTTCCTTCTTATAAATCAACCGCCTGTGCTGACGCTCCCTTGGTTGCCTACAACGTAGAAAACGAGCCCTAAGAGCCCGTGTTTTTTTACGTTGAGTCTCTAACGAAGAGTCCCACCATGGTACTTTTAGTCTATCGAGAATGGAAGGGATCGCAGATGCCCCTGCCTGTTGAATAAATGACGAAAATTTAAGGACCCAATCTGCTAACTGATCACTAGAGGAAGCAGCACCAGCTCATGTTCATGTTGGGAAAAATATATTTGAGCAGCGTTGGCTACTTTTGTGATTTGTCGCTGACTGAGGCGTGGCGGGTATGGTAATTCCGGAGAGTGACCCAAACCAGTCACCTGGAAAACAATAGGGTTATGGTCACTAAGGATTGTTCGATGAACCGCCCAGGAGACCTGCCTGTGATAGAGGGATGACGTTGAGAGCGTGACGTCTATCCAACTACGTCCTCGATCTGTCTCGAAGGTGGGTAAAGACTGGGGGTCATTCCAAACATAAAGGCCCCGTTGTAAAATCAAGTCAATAAATGGCCCGCCTTCATCTAATGGGCGATGGTCACGGACCTCTGGTCCCCACAAGGAACTATGTACATTGGCATCCCCAGCAATCAGGATATGTTGGGAAGAAAGAGAATCCAAGACCGTCTCCAATTCCCGAACCAGTCGAGAGTGGGGTTGGGAAGGGGGAAAATAAAAAGAAAGAGCTGTTATGTGGTCGGGGCCTATCATTAAGTCAGCAGCCACAACGTGGTCCCCCACATGGCGCACAAACATACGAATCCCCGAATTACGAACGGCCAATAGGGCTTTACCGGAATGGGCCACAACCACCCTCCAACCAAGTCTCAATCCAAACGGTGTCCCTTTTGCCAGATACGGTTCTTGGAGCAAATAGACATCCGGTGTCATGGGGAAAGTAAGGTTGGGCAATTCCTGGGTAGCAATTTGGGACCTACCCAGGTTGCCCTGGAAAAAACACCAAGAGAAAGGTTGAGGGCCCCTAAGGGCCATAATCAGTTTGTTTTCGCATTTCTTCCCGTTCCCGCGAGAGGAGAGGGCAATTATCCGAGATAGCAGTGTGGTACAGGGGTAGACGTGGGCCTGTTTTATTCCTTGCGTTATATTCACGGCAGCGACGGCAAACCGGGGTCTCCTTCGGGCAAACTGTATATGAATGCTCACCCGGACACCGGGAGCAAAGCTCAACCGGGGCACTACAAGCGGACCGGAGGTGGCCAAACCGGTGGCACTTATAGCACCTCGTTGGTTCTAAGTATTCCCTGAATTTCAGGGATCCAAAACCCCAGTGTAAACGACCTTTACCGGCAATGGCTTTAAACACCAAGGGATCAACCGTCAGGACCCAATGTTGTAAAGTACCCCGACCTTTTTTCCGAAACAGGACCCTGATGGGCCCGTCCGGAAGGGAGTTAGAGGACCGCAATTTTGTAACGAAATCCACCTCGGCCGTGTCACGGTCACCCTGCTGTGGGGGGACATCGTACACCAGGATTTGTGGTTGTCTCTTCCGCGGCTCCCTGGCCTGACACACTGGCCCAAGGTCTACGTGGGTATTAATTGCCGTCATTAATGTCCGAGACATATCCATAGTAGCCGTACGAACTAACAGGCCATTGCCATGTGCAGGCTGGCACGAAAGAATCTTGACACCCAACTGGTGGGGACTAAGTTTTGTTTCCAACAGGGTTCTGAGTTGTGCAGAGGTGGTCTCAGTGGTCTGTTGAGGGTGAATAACAATGACCGGCAAATTTGGGCGTGGCGGTATTGGTATTGTCCTATTCGGCTGTTGAGGGGGTGGCCGCTTTGGGAGAGTCGGTGCCACAGGGGCTGGGGGCTTCCTCCTTGAGACAACTGTAGTCCAAGGAATCTCAGGAAGACCCTGGGGAGCATTGCGAGATTCCGCCCCCGGGGTGACTGGAAGGATCGAAGTATCAGGTGTCCTTTCTGCGGTCATTTCTACGGCAGGCCCAGGACGAGCTAGTAAAGCCACTGATGTAGTCTGTCCATTTCTGGCAGGCTGGGTAGTGACCTGGTTTCGCTCCATTTTCGAAACACTCGGAGAGCTACCATTACAATTCGGGCAGGAACCATGTGCTGAGGAATTTTTGAGTTTAGAGAACATAGTGTCAATGAGAGTCGCAAAGGCCATCAAACAGCTGGCCATATCTTTGTGTACCGGCCGGGTGGCCAAAATGGCCTGCATCCCCGCTTGTGCATTAAAGTCGTCGGTTTCCGGGATCATATGAAGGGGAGTAGATGGCACTTCTCCACGCAATGACTTGTTTGCACGAGTTTTTTGACGAGGCGTGTTGGGCACAAAATAGTCCGGTGAGGAATTCCAAAAATTTTCAAATAGAACAGGCTTTATCCTAGGACGATTGGAAGTAAACGGCAGTGGGTGTTCCATCGTGGGTCCCATAGAAGTCCCAGGCAATGACTTTGATACTTTCTTCTTGGAGGTTCCAGGCTTCGTTTGATTCCGGCGTTTTCTACGAGGTTTCGGTCCGTCCTCCATAGTAACATCGTGTGCCCCAACCGTAAAATGATCAGGGGAGGGCAGTGCATCCTTTAGGTATAGTTCACGGCCAATGGGCTTAAAAGATCCAGGTGGGGTACTCTGTACCTCATGAAAAATGTCAAGGTCTTCAGTGTCCTCCGCCAACATATCACCCGTACCGAGATGCTGGGCAGGGCAAAAAGGTCCTGAAGGCGGTGCAAGAACATCCTGTGTGTCACTGGGTGAAGAGGGAAGTCCCGTTGGAGGGATCACTGAATTGTCAATAAGGTCATAGCCGGGGGCTCCAGGAGGAATCATGTCAGGATTACTTTCCTGGGAAGAAGCCGCCCAGTCACTAGTAACAAGAGGTGGAATATGTTGACCACCTTTCAATGGGGATGGAATGTTTGTCCCAAAAGGGCGTAAATCTGCGTCTACCTTTGGGGGGCAAGCAGAGAACTTTCGACTGAGCTTAGAGCTCGTTATCTGTTTAGAAAGAGGCGGCCCCAGAGGCAACCTGGAACCAGCTTCCACAACTATGTTAGAATTCGCACTGATATCAGTTAGCGCCAAATCTGTATTATCCATAGTTGTGGCCATATTAGAAAAAATGAGGGAGGGGGTGCTCTTCTTTTTACGGAAGATGGAGCCAGAAACCGCCCTATTCCTCTGGACCTGTTGAAAACGACAGGTCCCTGGAGTCTACAGGGAACTGACAGGGCCCTTCGCCAGATTAGAACGCCCCAACGTGCTCCTCCCAAGCACTGGTCCAGGGCATCCTCCAGACGTCGCTCACGCTAAGCCCAGATTCAACCCTGGAGGATTTCTCGAAGGGGTCTACTCTAACCCAGCCCGCAGTACCAGACGTCACCCCTTCTATGAGCAAGGGCGCAAAACAGGTACCAGTAACACCGCGCCACTCCGAAAGGATCCATCCAGTGCACCGACATCTCCGCTCTGCCGAAGGGCCCGGGTCACCCCGGGGTGTTCCCAACAGTGGCAAGAGATGCTTGCCATTGAAGGCAAGCACACCAGACTTCCACTTTCTCGGTTTTGACAGTGCACCAGCCACCGCCCTGGGCCAAAATGCAACAGGACGGAATTAACCAAAATGAACTAAAGCCAGACCCAGGCCAAAATAAAGTTCAGAATACATAAATAAGGAAGCCAAACCCCAGAAGCAGGAGACAAAAAAATCGCCGCCACCAGGCAAAACTGCAAAAACTGGACCTGGGCCCATAAAAAGCCCCCAAAAGAGTTGCCTCCAATGGGGTGCAGCAAACTTCATACCCCGAACGATGGGTCCCAAGGAAAAAACTAAATACCCAAAAAAAGGGAGCAACCCAAAAATTGGGACCCATCGTCCGAAACATCGTTGCAACAAAACCAACACACCGCTAGAGAGACGGAATGACGTCATCAAACAAGCAATCAGCAAGGAGAAGAAATGTTTAAAACGAAGTCCTTAACTGGGACTGCAGCACCATTTAGCAAACAATCAAGCAGAACTATCCAACAATCAATCAAGCATACACGTCAACCATGAAACATCGGCTGCGCAACAACTACATTCGCCAGCAACATAAGTGCAACATCCGCACTATGGCAAGCACACAAACGATTCAATCAAGCAATCAAAAGTCAAACCAAATTAAAAACTAGCACCAATAAAAACCGGAAAACACCCAATCAAGCAAGTAAATGAACACCCCACTCAAACAATCAAGCAAACCAGGGACAGTTAAACGAGCCACCCGACTGCGCAACATCGGTAACGATGTTGCCGCAATCGGGGATTAGGTCCTTAAATCCCCAAAAAAGGGGTCTAGACCCCCCAAAAAGTGTTGAAAGGGATACTGAACCCTTCCCTGCCCCATAAAACACCATTTATAACAAGAGAAAATCTTGTAATACATTAAAAACAGCCAGAATAAAAGAACTATAAATACATCAGCAACAGGTCACGTGACCTGGGGAACATCCGCGCAGACAAAATGGCGAGGGGGCGTTACACCTCGACGCCATGTTCCACCAATACTTTATAGAAGGCCATTCAACATAGTACAGTGTAAGTGCGGACAATATATTCAAGATAAAATACACAGTAATCACAAAGAAGCATTTAAGTCACATCACAATAAGCCATGCAAATGCAACAATAATAATCAAACAGCGAGACAGGTGGGCGCTCGGAGCCAGGAGGATCCGTTAACAGAGTCCCTAGAGGGGACCAAGCACCCAAAAATGCAATCAAAACTTACCCCTCTGTTGAGGGAAGGTGGGGGAGTATTCTCACCCCAACAACAAGGGTCCACCTCCAGGGAATTCACTATTTCCAGGATCCTCCATGGGAGCTCACACAACACGCAACCACCTGCTCGCCGCCATTTTTTCAGTCAGTTAGTAGATAGGGACAGTTGGGAATCTCGTTAATCCATTCATACTCTTCACTAATTAGATAACGAGGCATTTGGCTATAAAAAATTCTTTATTCACATAGAAAAAAAAAAGTTACATTTCAGGCCTATGAAGGGGACCTGGAGCCCTTTACATGTTAGTTGACCGACAATAAATATACAAGACAGTTACAAATGTAACAATGAACAAAGAATTAATTACATAGTTCCAGTCCGCTTAAGTATCGCAGGACTGCGCTGTTGACAAAAGGCGTGTAGGCTCTTGAAAGCTAGCTCCTCGCGGCCCGGGCGGTTGATCGGTTGAACATTGTGAACCCAGCGAAGGTTCCTAACAGGACACGAGTGCTAACAACGGGAACGTCAGATCGGCTTAAGACTTTAAATTTTTCAACAAGGTCAAAAGCAGATTTTGCCGACCAGACGCCCCTAAGATTTAGTGTTGCACCGACATACGAAATATCGGGGGAGCCGTGTTGAGTTTGAATTTGTTGGTCCAACTCTACGTTATCTCTATAATAGGAGATTTTGCGGTTGTTGGCACGCTCAAGGTCTACGGCCTCACCCACGATCTGTGCGTCTATCACAATTACCTTACCATCCTTTTTCGCAAGGAGATCGGGTTTTCGATTACCGACTGCAGTTTTATACAGTGGTTCGGCTATAACTTCATATCCGCGATTTTCACATGCTCTTTTAATGTAATTCATCACGGCCTCATGCCTTTGAATGCGTTTACCATGAGTCCGCGGACAAGCCTGCGAAACATGGTTTAGAGTTTCTTTCCTTGGGCAGCCAGCCCGACAGAACTTGCCTCTAGCGCATCTCGCTGCCGTGGAAGGCAGGCTATCTTCGTCTTTATCAGGTTAACATAATCCCGTCCGGATAGAAATTTATTACGACTCTGAACCCAAAGGTTCTGGTTTTTCACTTTAGCGCTATTGGACAGTGCCCCACCGTCAACCGTATTCTACAATTTTTGAGCAAAGAAAGATTTGGGGTTGTCTGTGATTTGAATGCTTTTCACTCGGTCGATCAGCCGTTGCAAATAATCCCCCGCGGTTCCCCCCAGACATCCCCAGACATGACAGCCCCCAAACTGCCAAGTCTAGAGCGGCGCCAAAGAGGGACCGAAGCTCGGAAGGAAATCACACCAAGCCCACCATCAGCAACTGAGGCGTGAATGAATGAGTTGGGGCAGTCGCCCGGGAGGAATAATGCCCCCCGGACGAATGCACGGGTGATCGAGTCAAGCTTAGCCAACTTCCCAGTAGGTGAAAGAGCTTTGGTAATAATGTATTCTTTAAAATCCAAATGCGTTGCTGTGGTTTTAATGGAGCTGACTTAAGTTTTGCAAGATAGTCATTTAGGGTCGGGCTGCAATTTTCAACCAAAAGACCCTTGGCCGAGAAGTTTAATCCTAAGTACTTAAAAGAATCATTAACTTTCAAAATATTTAAAGGTTCATTGTTAATGAAAAACGGTGTGACGCCGTCGACTTTGGTCTTTTTGCTTTTAGCATCAGCTAACACTGATATAGTAAACGACTTTGCACAATTAATGTGTAAGTTGCAAGTCGCAAGAAAAGTAGCGGTTTCATTGATAAGATGTTGAAGCCCAGCCGACGACGAAGCAAACAGCAAAATGTCGTCGACGTAGGCTGAAATAGACATCACTGAGCCATCAATTTCCAGACCGATTGGACCCTTCAACTTCTTTATTAATTGGTCAATGACCATGTTGAATAAAATAGAAGACAGCGGGTCGCCCTGCTTCACACCGCAGCTGGGACTGAATTTATGGCCAGGATAAGGCGCGAATGAGGTGATGCTATTACGATAGATAGATTTTAAAAGATCAATAAATCTGGGATCAACCACCTGGACTCTTAATGCGGTGAACACCGCCTCATGAGAAACAGAGTCAAATGCCTTTTTCAGGTCCAAGGAAGCGATGAATGTCCTTTTAACTTTTTCACGAGAATGTCTTAGAACAAAGTCCAACATAAATGTGTTCTGACTTATGCCGTTGGATTCAATAAACCCTCTTTGCTCAGGATCCAGGTTGACCGTTGGTTCTAGTCGACGAGCCAAAATCTTTGAAAGAAGTCTGGCCGGGATCGGAGTAAGGGAGATTGGCCGGAAATCGCCAGGATTCACAGCATCCCTCTTCTTTGGCAGAAAGATAGTTTTAGCCCGGCAAAAACGGTCAGGAACACGCTTACAAAGGAGAAAAATATTGAATATTTTTGCCAACTCAAATTTCGAGATTTGTCTCAGTTCACTGACAGTTGACCAGTCGGGGCCAGGAGAAGATCCATTCTTTGGGAAACATTTGCCTATTTCATCAGTCGTAATTGGACACATGAGATTAGAGGCAATTTCTGTGTCGATAGGACAGTCGACAAATTGGGGTTCTCGACAACTGTCTCTAGGAAAAGACAACATTTTCCCAAAATGTCCGAAAATCATCATCAAATGGATTAGAATCACTTAGCATATTTGTTGGAGATCATAATGAGTCGGAATACCTAGAAGGGTTCTTAAAGAATAACCGCTGGGCTTTGGCATATTCAATACGCCTTCTCACCCTGCGAGATAAATCCTCTCTTGGAGAAGAACGTCGAACTACTCTAGGCTTCACACTCGTAGGAGTCTTGTCTGGGAGTAGGACTTCAAAGATAAGACAAGTTCTTAAAAACAAAGAGTCTTTGCACGGTCGGAGTCGAAAATTGCTCCACACATCTTTGAGTTCTTTGGATAACATTGAACTCCTATCTGATCTAAACAACAAGTCGAGATAATCAATTAACTTTGAATCAGTCTCATCAAAGGAAAATGCAGTTTCCGAAAAAGATGCTCTATCCTGACGGACGGAGTCATTAGCAGACAAATCCATAAAGGACGAACTTGCCGCATCTATCTCGTAGCGGACTTCCCTAATCGTCTGAATAGCGTCTAAAGACGAATCATTCAACATTTCTGATGAGACGACATCTGACTTAGAATCAGTTACAAGGTCCTCATTAAAGGACAAAGTTAGTTCATGAGCATCCATCGCATCGATGGACGAGTCAGAGAAATTTGAGGAAAGAACTACAGGTAAGTCGCCTGACACAATAGAAGAGGAAGCCATTGATAAGTTAGAAGTCAAAGAGGAGTCACTCATAACTGAGGTAGCAGAAGAAGATGGAACAGCAACAACTGGGGTTGCACTAGGCAAACCACTTTGCACATACTCTTTAACCAAGTTCTTATATTTAAGTTGTCGACGCTGTCCTTTGATTGCTTCCCTCGTGCGATTTGGAAACTGGGATAACAACTCTGTGTTAATCTCCGAAGTTTTCCCTTGCTTAATTAGAGTGGCTTCACTCATGGCCATTAAGGCAAGTTCTTCTGAAGACAACCTTGTCTTCGATTTAGGGATCTGAATGGCAGCCTCATACTGCTGTCTATGTTGGGATTGAGTGTGAACACCCAAGCCTATCTTCGACCGGAACCACTTGGAGCAATACAAACATGAAAAACCCGCAGTCGCCATGTCGGCCAACAGACTTTGTTGTCGAAACTATTGCGATAGTTAGGATAATCAAATTGACAGCACACAGGACTGTGAACAAAGCCAAAAAAAATGGTCGAGCACCGCAAGCAAGTACAGGACCGGGGTCGAGCAACACGTATTTAGTTCACTGGTACAAGTACCAGCTATCCAGGTGCGCCACGAGAAGGCAACGTGTCACTCTACAGTGGACAGAGGCTTTATAATTACGCTTGATCACACTGCTATGTCGGTTTAGCAAACGCTTTCACCATTATTGACATCGCACCCAAATTTTTTTTCAACTTGATCCTACAACACAGGCCAAGCCGAATATTCCAACACGAAGAACGGTCGTGCACCAAACAGATCAGGCCAGTAGAACCTAACCAACTCCCTTCTTCAATCTCTTGCGAGATGTCATGTTGCTGAACACGTTCCATGCAATCCTAGCGCCCATTAAAGCACGTATCGACAAGATCTTAATATCCTTCATTCGAATGTATCCCCATCCAGTCATATGACGAATGGTGGGTTCTGCCAAAACGCCTCAACAGTTCATAGTGAAGGAGGTGACATGGTACTCGGGTCGTAACCCTTCAAGGAGAGGTCTTAGGTGTTCTTTGTATTTTTCTATCTTGTTCATATGTGCCAATCCAAGCGGATATTGATCATTGATGATCTGCACATCTACCACTACGACCCCATCAGCTGTATAAATAACCAGGTCGGGCTTTAAAAGACCAGCTGTTTCGGTCTGGAAATGAGGTTCTTCATGAACTTTAGCACCTCTGTCCCCGATTATTCGTGCAAGGTATTTAGCGATATTATTATGTCTATTTATCCTTGCTCCATGGGTGGCATAACAGCTTTGAATGATGTGATTTAGGGTCTCCGGTTGATAATATCCTCTAGCACACAGATGTTGTTTATCTCTACCTCGTGCTGCTCTCGCCCTATTAAAGAGCACCCCAAGGCGGACATGGATGCACGATATGTAATCTCTACCGGATAAAAGGGATGTGCCATCCAGAACCCAGGAATGTGCACTAGGCACATCACCGGACCCTTTCAAGCCACTACCAACACATGTTGACTGCCATTGTCTCTTGAACATTCTATATACAGCATTTGTTGTTCGTAGTTGTTTTCCTTCATAATTTAGTAGCCTATGCTCTTTCTCGTTGCCTCTTTTTACAGCCAGCAATGGAGCCATCCAACGAAGGCTGGGAATACCCAAGCCCCCGTCGGACACTCTTGCATGAAAAGCTGAAGATGGAACATCTTTGGGCAGATGTAAAACTGATCTTACAAATCGCCTAATCTTTATATCTAACTTCTTAAGAGAGCCAGCATAAAGTTTTGCGAATGAGAGTTGGTGATAAAGCCCTGGCAATAAGTTGTTGACAAGAAAGAACATTTTCTGCTGTGGCCTCAATAATGCCTTTTGAAGTGTTCTAAGTTTTTCTCCAAGTCTAAATTATACTTAATTCTTCCGCGGGGTGTAAAAATGACTCCAAGATATTTGAATTCATCGTCAACCTTGAAGATATTGACAGGTCGATTTCTTATGCTAAGTCTCGATGTGGAGTCGTATATAACCCTTTTTCTTTTTCCATCTGCCATCCACATGAAGGTTGCTGACTTCTCAACTGAGATATTAAGGCTCGACCAAGTCAGATCAGGAATAATCTTATTAATGATGTTATTTAACCCTATCATGGAATCAGCCATCAACACAAGGTCGTCGGCGAACGCAATATGGTTGATTTTCTTGCCTTCAATGTGGAAACCCTCATAATCTGGAATGGAGCTTAGCACACGGTCAAACACCATCAGAAACAGAAGGGGCGACATTGGATCACCCTGTCTGACACCTCTAGTAGGCCTAACAGGTTCTGATTTTATAGATCCATTGAAACAGAGGAAGGTTCGTGCGTGGGCATAGGTAAACTTTAAGTAGTCCTTAATAACAGGAGAGATGTTAACTTTTTCTAGAGCCTGAAAGATGGCATCATGGCTGACTGAGTCAAAAGCCTTTTCCATATCTAAAACGGCTACAGCTATGGTTTTAAAGTTTGTGCATGCACTCTGGATCATTTGATCAAAAAGGTGCACCGCCTTTGCTATGCCATCCATCTGCCGAAATCCAAATTGATATTGATCTAAGGTAGGGTCTAAGACTGTCATGAGACGCCTCGCCAACACCTTGTGAAATTGCCGCAACATAGTCGATGAAATAGACAGCGGTCTTAGCATGGATGGTCTAGATGTATTCTCTTTCTTATGCAAGAAGACAGTCCTGGAGTCCAATAGAAACTTAGGCACCCAACGTAAAAGGAGAAACGCAGTGTAAATTTTACGACAGCGAACAGGAATTTTGTTTCAAGTCTTGACACTGGCTCCATCGGGTCCTGATGATGAGTTAAATGGCAGCTTTGCTTTGTATATTTCTTGAGGAGTTATGAAAAGATCATCTGAAATATCACTGTCACTAAGTACAAAAGGGGGAGTGTTCTTAAAATTTTGGGGAGAAGATTTTGTAAAAAGATGTGACCAAAAGTCAAAAACATCTTTGTCCTCCAAATCCGGGGAAAGAGAAGACTTCTCAAAAAGACTGCTAAAACAATTGCTTCTATTCCTTTTATAGAGAGCCTGCAATCTGGCATATTCTATCTTCTTTGCTTTTCTCTTAGAAGTGATAATTTTCTTCCTAGGCCTCTTAATTTTCTTAGATTTGTTGACATTGCCAAATTCACTAGGGGAAAGAGCTTTTATTAGGAAATTGGTCAAAAGGGACTTTGCCTTTTCTGGATCACTTTTGATCAAACTTAAAGCCGAGTCCAAGACCAAAATTTCCTCGGATGATGGACGTGGCGTGAGCCTAAAGTCAGAATTTAAATCATCCACATTGTACTCCAGGGAACCTTGGATCAAAGTATCTTCCGTCATATGCCATATATCCTCCACAGAAGACTCTGGAACATCAGCTGCCTCCGGAACTCTATTCTCTATGACCAAAGAGGGGTCTGAATCGGCATCTCCGGGTAGTTCATCGGGCCTTTGGCCAATTTCTTCTGGAATCCGGCTAACTTCGGCGGAAAAAAGTGCGATAATTTCAGGTTCATACATTCCCACTGACTCCGAGTTTCCTTCAACATTCTCATTCCTGGGAGAGTGATCAGAGGACGCATCAGCTACCGGTGGAAGTGTAGTGGATGGAATTGCAGATGGATTTGATCTCAACAGCTCTATCTTCTCTTCAACCAGCCTTCGGTAATCGGGAGCTCGTCGCTTGCCTTTGATGGCCTCCAAAGTCCTTGATGGGAAAAGATTGCGGAGTATCTGATTGATGTTAATAACCGGATCGCAGGTACTCGACACAATCCTGGCTTCGGCAAGTCGGTGGCAGTCTGCGTCCGTCCATCTGGCCTTTTTCTGCCGGCTCGTCACTAGGGCTCGTTCATGAAACTGTTGGGGGTGTTGTCTCCTGCTATGCACACCTAGTCCTATCTTCGTGGAAAACGATCTGGAACAATCCGGGCACTGGAACACAGGATTCACTGGAACCGTCAACGAAGCGGCATCAGCCCCCTGGCCTGAGGAACTTTACAGGTCTCTGCCGACAGCAGTAACCTCTGATTCATTTGTGATACTTGTAGTCATCAAGTTGACCCTCAACTGGGTGACTAACCCAGGAGAAGGCATCTGAAGGCTTAATTGCATTTGGTTCACCCCCAGGACATAAGTCCGGGAGGCTATCCAGCGGTGGCACGAGGAGCCAGCAATTCGCCAACAGATAGTAACATGCCCCAAATAAGATGTGATCCTCCTCCGGGTCATCCCCCACACTTAAGTGGTTGATTCCAGAACAGAGGCATCTTAAGAGAGTCATAGTTACTCCGTTAGGTTTGGGTGGCAAAGAATCTTGAGCCACAGCTTCAGCAATGCGCTTTTGCCTCCTGGTTACCGGACGATTAGTCGGTAAGTCACCTGACACAATAGAAGAGGAAGCCATTGATAAGTTAGAAGTCAAAGAGGAGTCACTCATAACTGAGGTAGCAGAAGAAGATGGAACAGCAACAACTGGGGTTGCACTAGGCAAACCACTTTGCACATACTCTTTAACCAAGTTCTTGTATTTAAGTTGTCGACGCTGTCCTTTGATTGCTTCCCTCGTGCGATTTGGAAACTGGGATAACAACTCTGTGTTAATCTCCGAAGTTTTCCCTTGCTTAATTAGAGTGGCTTCACTCATGGCCATTAAGGCAAGTTCTTCTGAAGACCACCTTGTCTTCGATTTAGGGATCTGAATGGCAGCCTCATACTGCTCTCTATGCTGGGATTGAGTGTGAACACCCAAGCCTATCTTCGACCGTAACCACTTGGAACAATACAAACATGAAAAACCCGCAGTCGCCATGTCGGTCAACAGACTTTGTTGTCGAAACTATTGCGATAGTTAGGATAATCAAATTGACAGCACACAGGACTGTGAACAAAGCCAAAAAAAATGGTCGAGCATCGCAAGCAAGTACAGGACCGGGGTCGAGCAACACGTATTTAGTTCACTGGTACAAGTACCAGCTATCCAGGTGCGCCACGAGAAGGCAACGTGTCACTCTACAGTGGACAGAGGCTTTATAATTACGCTTGATCACACTGCTATGTCGGTTTAGCAAACGCTTTCACCATTATTGACATCGTACCCAAATTAAGAGAGTCATAGTTACTCCCGCCGTTTACCCGCGCTTGGATGAATTTCTTCACTTTGACATTCAGAGCACTGGGCAGAAATCACATTGCGTCATCACCGGTCACCGGCCATCGCAATGCTTTGTTTTAATTAGACAGTCGGATTCCCTTAGTCCGTGCCAGTTCTGAGTCGGCTGTTAGTTTCCCGCCGAAACCGTCGGTCCGCACGATTGCACGGGCCGCGGCGCAGCTGAGACATTCCACGGGAAGGCCCCGACGCTGGTCCGGGCCGAACCGGACTGAGTTGCCCCAGCCAGTCTCGCCCAGTCCCGGTGCAGTGTCACACCCGCTTCGGATCCCAGCCCGACGGGCCCAGTCCTCAGAGCCAATCCTTGTCCCGAAGTTACGGATCGAACTTGCCGACTTCCCTTACCTACATTGTTCTATCGACTAGAGGCTGTTCACCTTGGAGACCATCATTCTGGAAAGTAATCAAATTGTTAATGGAAGAAGTGTAACTTCATACTCATTCTACATTCTTAAGTTTCCTATTTCGTCGGTGCTTCCATACTGCATGAAGTTTATATATTTTTATTTCCTAAAAATTTATCAGCGGTTTCTTTGAGACCGATCCAAATTTATATTTTAGGAAGAATCGTACATTCTTCAAATTTTTATCATTCATCATTTCCCAGCATCTGCTGCTGTACGAAAATATTGCCGTTGAAATTTGTCTTTGAGTGCTCATGAAACGTGTTTGTTAGGTGCGTAAAGCAGTTGCTATTTTTAACCGGTGGCTTTGCAAAATGCTTCAGTAATAACAATTTAATATGCTAGGGATCTCTCTTTCATGTACTTAGTTTCAGGTTTATATCGTTTATCAGACTCTACAAAAAGGTTCCTCAAAATGTTGCACGAAACCGACATCAGTGTACTTATTCGAAACCATTCGTCCGTTGTCCAGAGATTTCAACATTCACAAAAATAGCAGGGGTCCTTTTATTTATTTATCTATTCTTCCACGCCGACACATCCCGTATCCTCCTTGTCCAAACAACATGCAAAAAACTTTCAAATAATCGATTGTGAGTCGTAATGTAGTGTTTCTAGTGGCTGCTGCATATTTTCATGTCTCTTTAAAACAAACTGATGCTAAATTACCAGCATTATGTTGTAAAAAAAATTTTAAATGTTTCTTGCTTTCATCATGCTTTCTAAACTATTCTTCTAAGCAGCATTTGTTATCTTGTCATACCAATTGGACTGGAATGCTAAGCTCCCTCTTCTTTCCAACTGACCATTTTCTTAACTACTTAAAACAAGCACTACACTCTGATTTTTAACCTATGCTTTGATTTATCCTATTTCAACACTTTTATTTTAAAATAAAGACTTTTGAAAAATGAGGCAACGGTAATCTTTGTTTTTAAATCAAAAGATGCCCTCTAACATAATATATAATTGAATCGTTCAAACACTATATTCCTATTTGACATCGTTGAACAAATACACTAAAACAAAAACACACAAAATACACAAACAGGCAGCACAACAAATTCACTGAATCAGAAGTAATAATCCATCGAAACTTTTTCTCAAAACAATATCATAATCTGTACTGCTCGATATAATTTCTTCACTTTACGTTTGCCGATGATTCTGTTCTAAGAACTCTGTATTAAATTGCAAGCTTTTTAGCAGTTTTAAGTGCTTCCATCTTGTCATATGTATTAATAAAATAGTATGGAAAATGACAAATTTAAATCCTTCTTTAAAATTGTGTGTTTTTATTGAATCTAAGATATTGTGCGTTTCTTAATGCGCAGTTTATTAAAACTTATCCAAATATTTAAAATATTGGCATGTGATAAAGCAAAATTGCACTAAATTTTGGATTTAAGCGGACAAATTTCTTATTAGATAAAACTAAATAGCATGAAAGCAAAATCAGTATTGACTGGTATAACTGTCATCTAATTAAAAATTATAATGCATTTTACTACTTGTTTTATTTCATTTACATTCCTAACTCGCAGCTATTTTGTTCACTAGCATTTTTGATTAAATCAAAATCTATGTCATCTTGTAACAATAACAATTCTTTCTTGTATTTACTAATAAGAGCACCACTTCGTCAAAAGCGTTACTCTTACTCATTTTTTAATTCGACACAGAAATTGATGCTTCCGATTTGTAATACATAATTGTGATGTATTTAAATAATTCCAAATTTTTCACATCCTCATTCTTCTGAACTAACTTGGAAAGCATTTTTCTCGTTTTCATTTTTAATTTTAAAAAGCCAGAGATATGTGTAACGCAGAGCGGAGTTAGAAATATCCCCGCCCCTTCGCGTCATTATCGTGCAAGCAAATCACAATTTCAGTTTTTGCGTCAAACAACCAGGTTTTTTGGGCAAAATTAACTAATCGAAGAACGAACCCGCAGCGTCCGGTTTGAAGTGCAGTGTCTTGACAACTACGCTATTGATCCTTACATTCGCTGTAATTTTTTATGTATAAATTGATGGATGCATCAGCGTTAGTCGGGGTCATAAATTTCAATTCATCTAACCATTACTTAAGCAGTAAAAAAGTCACTTTGTATCTATAATCTGAAAATATATCTCCAAATATATAATCTGAAAAACTTACGGATATAAATGGGAACAACGTTGTTTTGTGCCTTTGGATGTCTAGACGCCTGTCTAATTCCTCTCACACGCCCTAAATTGCATTGGGTGGTGCGTTACAGAAAATAAAACAGTAAGTCTATTTTGTTTTTCAATAATGATTTATGGAATAACTCCCACCGGATAATAAAGGCTTCGTTTTTGCTTATGGTCTATGCGTCAGCTTTATTGATTACTTCTAATTAGCTTCAAATTCGAGGAGGAATCTTCTGCTGAGACCTAACAAAAACTAGGACTAGGATCATTTGGCTGTATTATTTCATAGGATAAATCATAATGGCAGTATAAGAATCATCATCATAATCATACATCATCATTTTCTATATCATATCATCTCGTGCAATGCTTATCTTTTTTTTCTGTTCTTACAAATGTATTGGTTTCTCACTAGCTGTTGTTTTCGTGCTGCTTGGAATTATAGTCTGTGATTAGAAACAATAACTCGACTAGGCCTAGGAAAAGTGTTTCGTAATTTATTCTTATTTTGCGCAGAAAGCAACTTGGGCTTTTGTTCCAACTACTGCATCACTGGGACAGTGTTATTTATACAATGACGCAAATATTTTTACGGAATTCTTATTATGAAAACAGTATGAAAAAATAAAATTTCATTCTGACCGAGATATTATCGGAATACGTCATTAGAATTTAGCTGGCTGTTAACGGTTACTCATTAGTTATTTATGAACTAAAAAAAATGTAAATAACAAACTCGGAAAACACACCAGAAATTTATATTTTTTAAATTTTAAACGAATTCTCAGAAGTATGCAAGTCGCTATCCTTACTTGTTTCTGTTCAATGAATACCTAATTAGTAATAGAATAAATTTACCATTAATAAAGGTTTCAAAATGTATAACAAACATTTCTTTCACTTAGTCGAATCAAACACCATAAAAATAATTAACTATGAAACTAACAATGCAGCTTAACTAATTGTCCACTGTGTGGCTTCTTTCTTTGTTGGTCAATCACGATCACTCCACGCCATGCAAAATGGCATGATGGTGCTCCACATCATACCATTTTTTAGATCATCCATTTAGTGGGAACACTAACAGCCATGCCAAGCATGCTTCAATCTAACCCTCTCTGTGAACATGTAGTTAGCATTTATCACAAACCTCCCTCCCTCCATGGGCTCCACTGCCCTCCTCCGCATTCGCAGAATGGCCAGTGCCCATTCGATGGAGGGAGGAGATTGGAAGGAAACCCATCCCAATATTCATTTGGAGTGATGAATATTGGGAAGGGTTTAATATTCAAACCACTGCTTCTCGTCAAGCAAAATCTGATGTATTTCCACATTCACGCTCGGTCTTAGCGTCAAGTAGTTGGACTAGTGTGGCGTAGAGTGCTCGTGAATGACCGACCTTAGGCATAGAAGAGAAATAAATGCACGGGAGAAGAATTTATCTTTATAATAACTTTTCTTTCTGTATTTAATCGTAAAAAAATCAAACTTTCTATTTTGTTTAATCTTCACGTTTTAAACCTTCTAAATCCGAAATATCTAGTTTTGAAATAACGCCTGCCCGTCTGTGAACACGATAATTAAAAAACGCAACAATCTATGCGGATGAAATTTGATATGTGAGCTTTACACCAAGATTCCAAATTTTGGACGAACCGCCTGTGGGAAGTCCGTCTGTCTCTATTTCTGTGTGCATGTGATAATGCTAAAAGGCAACGAAAGGGATGGATGAAACTCGACATGATTTTATCACCAATTATGTCGATTCGTGTTAAGTTTTCGATCAAATCTGCCGGAAGTTTGATTGTCTGTCGGTCTGTGTATCCATGTATGTGTAATCGCGATATCTCAAATTCACCAAGCCAAATAAATAAAAATCGGTATGTGATCTCGACACCAGAATTATTTATCTATATACGATTGAGGGACAAGTCAAGGAAGGGAATAGGTAGAAATTGCATATTCGATTTTTTCCTCTATGCTATGAAATTTAACGCAGATCGCGCCGTATTGTGTAAGTATATTAGAAAATTGAGGGGGAGAATACTCCTGCTTGTGAAAACCTGATTCAAAACCCTTGCTTTTTTATTGGCAAAAAACGCGGTTTTGTCTGGTTCAAGTACTAGCACATGTATTAAATTCTAGCCACCTTAGGCGACCAGCTGGTTCACCGGGAATTTTAGTTTAATAGTTTTAATTGATATCAAATTCAACATAACTTGATATTTATTGTTCCTTCAACAAAGTATTTCTCAAATGTACTTTCTAACACAATGAAGCTTTCATATGAAGATTAGAAATTAATTAACTGAGCAAAATATTAATTAAAACAATTTATAAGTTTTTCAATTCTCCTTCTTTATTTAATTCTATTCTATTTTATAACAAATAATTATATTCAAATAATACATAAAATAAATTAAATGTTTATGTTAAAAGTATTTAATAAAAGGATTGAATTCTCCGATGAAAGTATTTATATATCTCTTAGAAAACCGAAGAAATCTTAGAAATGAAATTAGAAAGACTAATTAATTTGCATTCCTTTTATGTGTTGGTTTTTTATTGTTTCTGAACTTAACACTGGAGTTAATATAAGATTTCTTTGTGAATGCGAAACTTCCGTCTGCTTTTATTAAGTAACATTGAATGACATTATTGCTGCCTGTTAAATTCAATTTTCTCCTGAAATAACTAGCTAAGGGTTTGGTAAACGGAAAGCAATTTAAATAATCAGTTAAGAAACTATTTCTAAAGAATTCAAACACAAAAGTTGAACTTTCAGGATTTATTTTATTCTTTAATTCAGTATTCAAATAGCTATTTTTAATCTAAAGGTCGTTAAAATAGTGTGAGGCTTTCATTTAAAATTGATATGCGATTTAATGTGTTAAATATAATACTCAGTATATTGGTATCTACCAGAAAGATACGATATTGATATGTATTATCTTTCATTCATGGCTAATTTTTATATTTCTAATATTACTCTTTCTGTTATTATTTCGTATTCCTAATTCTTTCTGTAATTATTTCCGTATTCCAAATATTATTCTTTCTATTAAAATTTTAGTATTATTTGACAAGAAACTGTTATTTTCTTGCGTTTATTACAAATGATATCATAGAAAAAGTGCATTTATATGATCCATTGTTTGCGTAAACAAGAAAACTGGCAATGATTTCCCATTGAAATCACTTTTATGAATTTATTACTAGTGATAAGATGCAAAATGCGTGCATATTTCATAAAATGTTTTCCTAATTATCTTTAGATAACATTTTTGTTAATTTCATTAATTGAAGTTTAATACTGTGGAAATGAGCTTCATCAGACAATGGATTATAATATTATAGAAATGAATTTAAAATTACTCTAGGTCAACGAGGAATGCTTTTTAATGTTATTCAGATCTAAAAAATATTTGGCTATTCAGACATGAAAACTGAGAGAACCCCTTTCTGCCGCATCCATGGATTCTTGATCTGCATATAAACGTAAAGTATTTATTTCACTGTTTTAAGCAGAAAGATTATGCAATTATAAAAAAATGTTTATATAGACCGAAAGTATACTTTCGGTCTATATAGAGAACTTACATAATTATAATTATAATTAGAAAAGTGATTAGTTGTGAAACAATTAGAGTGATATAAAAAAAATTCTATTGGGTCAGGTGGGAAAATTGGGAAGTAGTAGTAATTGGGAACAGTGACTCCAGTGTGCACTATTGAAGCCTTATCGAGCTGAAAAGCATGTGCTATGGTTAACATATTCTAGAGAAAGAAGACTTTCCTGATTTTGCCCATGGTTTTTAGTAACGTTTTTCACCTTTAATCGATACCGTGTTCAGGAAAGTGAAATCAAAATTTCTTAAGTTTAATATTTCGTTCTTTACGCGGAGCTGCTGAGTTACATACTTCTCAGATCTGTAGAATATAATGACTACGAGGAAATTTCTGTTTTTGTTTTTCATCTTTAGGAACAGGTTTGTGTTCTTAATTACTCCTAACAATTTTCATTGCTGGGTAATTGGGAACAGGCTTCTAATGTTACAAAAACTTGTATTTTGATGTATTTGGAATAACTTATTATTTGATGGTAGCAATTTTAGATCCAGAAACGCGTTGCTTTATGTCCCGTCAGAAAAGTTATCCGTTTCGTGTCAAATTAATAACTTAACACCACAGCATACCCCCGAACTCGGAGCCAGGACGGCTCCCTGTCGGTTGGTTGGGTATGCGTGAGACTTTATTGAAATAAGCTAGAGCAAAAAAAATTATAAAAAGATACTAAAAAACAGGACATTTAAAACAAAAGAATATAATATTTTTTTAAACTCAGCCTTTCAGGTTGTTGTGTTGTTGAATTTGAGAGGGTCGTGCCCTGAGTATGGAAGAAAGAGAATATGATTAAATAGGGTTAGTTGGGTCTGTGGCTAGTTGTTGTCGCCATCTTTTGGAAAAAAGAGTGTTTCGTTTTCCGCGATGAAGTGGATGAGTTTTCTGATTTTCGCCCTAGAATTGTTGTTGTTCATGACTCTTTTCCACCAAAGTGGTTCTAGGTCAGCTGACGGTCTTGTTAGGTCGTATGATGTTGTAAACAGGCAACTTGTAGCATAGTGTAAGGGGTTTCCCAGGTTTCCGCAGCCACAGGAATCGCTGCTTCTGATGTTGAATCTTTTAAAATATGTTGGAAATGGGTCTTGGCCATGGAATAGGAGTTGTCTTGACTTTTGGCAAAACGTTTTGAACGCTCCTGCCTGTTTCTCCATTGTCCCATTCTTTTTGCCAGCGGATGATGGACTCTTTTTGCAGCAGACTCTTCATATGGTTTCTTGGCGCTGGGATGAATGTGGGTATTCCCTCCTGTGTTGCCTTCTTGGTGAGTCCGTCCGCCGCTTCATTACCGCTGTATCCGACGTGAGCCTTAATCCACCCAAGTTTAATGTTTGTTGATTTTAGTAATATTTGCTGTGTTTGTTGAGCAATAGGGCTCTTGGTGTCAATTGAAGCAATTGAATGGAGGCTCGATTAAAACATTTTATCATATGATCTACATACATGAAATATCATTCTAAATTAGAAGGTCGTAGTCGCTTGCTTTAATTCTTTTTATTTCACATGAAGACGAAAATGCGGGTTGATTTCCAGGTAGAAAATAGAGGAATTTAAATATTTGAAGGATAATTCATTTGATCAAAGCCGTGACCATTGTTCAGAAAAGCGCGCTTGAAGGCAGCACATCTTTCAAAGTGGTTTACATGGTTAACAAAAAAGAAAGTTGATTGGCGTCAAGCCTTTTTATACTACGGAGAAACGGGAGAATCCCCGAAAGCTTTAGAGCGGTTGAAACCTGATCTCAGCGAGTTACAGTGACAGTTATTCGTATACTAGAGCTTAAGTAGAAATAATTTTGCAAATTATAACTTTTAAGAAGTGTGTTTAAAATTAGGAAAATGTTAAATTATTACATACGTATTACTTTTTAACGTATAAAAATTGTTTAATAATGATATGAAGCCGTTTGACTTCAAGTGCGGAAGAAAACAAGAAAATTGATGACGAGAAATATAAAAAAACGTGATACTGATGGATGAATCTGAAGATGAGGATTTTGGCTCTTTTCAACAAGAAACGGAGGATGCGGAGATGGAAGAAGTAATTTATATGGCATCATCCATGTCTGATTTTCAACAAATATGTTTGATTTGATCGATAGCGTTGGAGGTTCCAGAATGAAGCATATTCTTAGGTCTGCGGGATTCAAAGCGTTGACGGTGGTAAATTGTATACGACAGGTTTGAGGACAACCAATTTGGCTAAATCAAAATTTGTGTGATTGGTCAATGTTTAGTTTTCGATTTTCGAAAATCAGTTAAAAGCTATAATTCTATATCCTGCTTTTGAAGTAAGATTTCAGGAAAGAAATATTTGGTTTTCAGGTAGTGTAAATGTCAAAAATTAGTAAAGCATTGAATTCAACGTTCGATTTCAAGTGGAAAATCTACTTTCTACTACTAAAATTGAGCTATTTGTTTTTACTAATTTTTATGTGTGGTTTTTAAGTTGAAGTATTTCATTTTAGTGTGTCAGAATATTCAGTTATTTCAGTTCCCATAAAAATTCATTTCCCAATTTTTCTCGTCAAAATTTGAGTTGGAATGATTATAAATTACACCAAATTGAAAGTAGTGAATAGTTATAATTGTTTACATGCGATATTTCATGAAATAGAAGATATTTTTGCTGAAAAACATTAAAAAGTCAGTATTTTGTGATAATTAGGAAAAGTCAATTAAATGCATTTTGAGTCTATATACAGTAGTTTCTAATCATTTCAAATAATATTCTCTTCAAATTAATTCTTTATTGTGATCAGAAGCCAAAATACGTGTTCCAATTTACCCCATAGTCTCTGGGGTAATTAGGGGACGCTTCGGAGTATATTAAGAACGCTCCTAATAGTGAGGTTGATTAATTAATAAATTATTTTTGAAAGGAGTCGTTGTTAAATGAACCCTGCAGAATATGTTTATGCACTCACAAAAAATGTCTTTTCCATCGCATACTAGTCTTTCAAAGAGAAAAAATGTCAGTCTGCAAAATTCGTGCCCAATTACCTCAACTGACCCTACATACATATCTGTTTGCTGTTTTTGCTTTGGTGTTTCTACCAATGCTTGCGCACTTGTAGATACAGAACTGTATTCAACTAGTTCCAAGATTTACAGTTCACGAGGATGTTCTTGCATAATTTTAAATCTCTCGATTTAAACATGGAGCATTTACATTATTCAGAATTTGTAAAAAACCTAACACTTTTTTCATATTTTCTATTCTTCGTAATGAAATTTTTTCAATTGTGTAAAAATTATCAAGATTTATTAAATTTCAAAAAGACAATTAAAAAAATGTAAGTGAAGTGCAGTTTCTTAAGATTTTCGCCTTCTACTTTAAAATGAAACGAAGATTTAAAAAAAAGAAAAATGAAATAACAGTCGTTATTCAGCAAATAAATAAGTATCCCTCTTTTCCAGCTCATTTTCATTTTATTCGCAATATCTTCTCCTTTCACTGATATCACAGAATAAACTGAAGAATTTAACTGGCGTATTGCTTCATTTTTTTTTTTTACTTTTCTTTTGCTGTATATCTGTATGTATCAAATTTTGATGTTAGTGTTTGTGGCTAATACTGAGCTCATTAACTGCAACTATGCATCGCATTCATGACCAAACTTGACTGAAAAATGAATATTATACATGATGTTTCAAAACTCTTGATACAAATTTTAATAGGCGATAGCACACATTTGCATAAGCGGAAATCACCATGCGTAGTATGGGCGTAATTGAAGTGGCAAAGCGTTGGAGGGGGTTCTTCGTCTGGGTAGTGTAATCGAGTGACCTGTGCGGTTATCCGATTTCTCATGCCTGGACTTTATCCTGAGGGGTTACTTGAAAAGCCTCGTCGGAGAAAACAGCTCTCCACCTCTTAAATTCCGCTTGTAGGAGGTTGTAGGAGGATTTGGACTAGTATAGATATACAACATTTTATGATTTGTTTCAGGAATTTTGGAACACTCCGTATATGCAAAGCCCGTACAGATTGACCTGAATGATAGAGTTTGGAGACGTTAAATCTATCGTTTAATGACAAATATGTCCTTATTGGTGAGTGTGGAGGTTCGAGAATCGGAAGGCAACTGAAGTATAACTTCCCCATCTTCTGATTACGCTGAGGTTTTGTGGGTCCAAGTTTACCTGAGAGTAGAAAAGTTAAACTCGTAAAGATCGGAAGTTTTGATAGCGTCAATGTTAGACGCACGCCGCTTCTTTCCGTTGTTCCAAGTAACGGAATGAATATAGAACTTAAACTCTTTCAGGAACAGAATTATTTTAACCTGATATTATGCGCAAACGTTAAATTAATGGTGAACATCGCGAAAGAATCCAAATTCTTAGCATTTAAATTAAAAATTATTACTAAAACTCGATGTTCTTTTCGATACGGTCTCTATGCAAGAAATAAGGATATTATTAGGTCTGAAGCTCATAATCTTCAATATAATTGAAAAACACCTTCAGACAAGACGAAAAACGCTTTTTAAGAAACCAAACAGTTTACAGTAATTTTACTTGTGATTAAAATATTTATATGATTATAAATTACGCATTCATTTAAATAAGAGTCTCACCTTCGTTATCTAACTATAATAAAACAAAATCAAACATCTGAGAGATTTATCAAAACCAATTGATAAATTTGAACAAAAATAAATTATGTTTTCGATATTGCTTTCATTGTAGAATTTGTAATTGAATTTTACACTCGTATACAAGATATCCTTGATACATATATCTCATATTCACATATAGACATAAATCTACACATTGTCTAAACTTTCCAGCAATGTATTAAACTATATTTGCAGTATTATAAGTAAATGATTGCAAAATTACTAATTTTATGTTTCGAGCAGAGTAAATTGTAATTAAAATTTATATTAGAACCTTTGATTAGAAAATAATTGCATTTCAGTGTTAAAGCTCTGGCTTCCCGCATTCCATTTCTTTGCTCTTTTCAGATCTTAAAATTTTACTTGTTTCCTGTCTCGCATTCAGCCGAATGAAACTTATTTTCATGGAATAGATTTTTATTATCTCTTCAGAGAGAATTATTTTTGCAGGAAAAACAAGCTATTCAGATTTTAAATCACGAAAATAATTGCTATCGATGAAATTTGCATTATTAAAAAGATCTTTTTGCATTTGCAAATCCAAATTTTCTGAATATTAAAATCTTTCGAAAAAATGCGAGAACAGACAGCTTATCCTTTCAATGTTCACGAATGCAACAAACAGCCGGTATCAGCACAACCAGACATTATATTATATTTTTTGTAGAACTATAATATTTGACACTGAAAAGAACCTCTTTTTAAAGCAGATCAACAGGACATCAAAATGCCTCAAAGTAAGTTTCAAGAAAATAAATCACAAATATTAAACAGTTTAGATTAAAAACCCAGAGAGATATCGAACGTTAAAATAATGAATCAAACGACAGGTATTTATAATAAAACTAAACTTCCAAACCTTTTCATTATAAGAGTGTGAGGGAGTAAACCCGCTGCGCAAGACAAGATATAAAAAAGCCAAAAAGAATGTATTAAGAATTTTTGTTAAATGAAAATAAATATTTTTCAACTGAAAAAAACAAATCTTTTTAAAAGCAAATCGATCATTTAGAATTGATGTAAAGTAAACTAAATGAAAAGAACCGGGAATAGGATTCATTAAAAATGAAAATCTTTTTAACGCGGGAATTACATGCGATTAAAATCTGTGCTGTAGTGTCCGATTGTGTTGATACAATAACCAGCAATTAATCGAGTATTTTAAACCATTCTTGAAGCTAGAATAAGTTTATTTCTTTAATTTTACATCACGTGGAACAGCGGAAAGTTACCTATTAAGCTCCACGATGATACCATATGTGGAAAGAGGTGTTGCGCATGTCGATTTTGGGCACCCCTTGCATCCCTGTCTGGGATCCGACCCTTAAAGCTCTAATGTAATTCAAAAATGAGACGCAGACAAATCAAATGTAGATTAAATTGATTTTTGCATAGATATTTTTTAGCCACTGTGATACTATATAAATATTTTTGCTACTATGACCAAAAATAAGTAAAAAAATATTACATATTTATTGAAAATTTAAATTAATTGTCCGGCAGAACTTTTTCAGAAAGAAAATTTCAGATTTTTGTCTGAAATGCTAATAATGTAGCAGCTTAATTTGATGGCGTATTAACATTTACAACATAAAATAAGCATATTAGTTTTTCGATATAATAGAATAACTGAACAATTTGTTAGATTATTAGAAAACATTAAATATATTTTAAAGATTTTTATCGTTATTTTTATCCGAAATACCATATTGCAATTTTTTCTCGTAGCTACGAACATATTTTTAAAATAATTTCGTGGAAAATACTCAAATATTCGTGGTATTGCTGCATTTCAAATAAATCACGAATAATATATATATATATGCAAGAATTTTAATGCTAATCTCTTAAGTCTTTGCCATAGTAACTGCAAACATATTTCTTCGATGAAAGGAAAGTTGAAACGAAAGGCTTCAATTGAAAGGAAAGAGTTCAACTCGGGTTTCTCCATTATACCATGAAGTGACTAATTCGCCATATTGTGCTTGTTAGTATAGAGAAAGTGGTGAAGGCTGGCTCCCGCTAGCGTAATTAATACTGCACTTTCTTCAGCTTTGAGATATAAAGACGCACACCATTAATTAGGTATTTAGCCGCTGGTGGCTTTCTACGTAATTTCAGCTGGAGTTGGTTTTATTTATTGAGGGATAGAAAATCCCTCGTCATACATCAATGATTGTGTATGGTGTCAATGTGAGGAATCGTCTCGGCTTCGAGCCTATTTGAAACGGTTTTCATGTCTTAAATCAAATCACCTTAACTGCTCATTATGTTTGGCCTTTCATCTGCCAATTCAGAAAAATAAATCCAACCAACACTTTAACTGCCATACGACGCTTTGGTCATCACATGTATCTTTGACTATATGCGCCATGGAAACACTAATTACCATTCGGGCTTCCATTTCTTGCTATTCTGGGGGCTAAAATAAATGTGTTTTTTTTCAAAATTTATCCGAGTTTGCCATCCGAGTTAAAATTGTTGCATTTAGGTTTAAATTATATTTCACGTAGTCTTCGATAATGTTCAAACTTAATCTTTGTTATGCTGTAATGTAAACCTTTCAGATAAGTTAAGAATACAGATTAAATATAATAATTGCATAACTTACATTAATTTCATTAAATTATTATTAACGGAATAATATTTCTAATCATATAAAAACTTGAAAATTAATAAAATGTATTAAGGACTTCTGATCAATAAAATGTATTAAGGACTTCTGATCAATAAAATGTATTAAACATTTCTGAAATATCCAAGTCGGATTAAAATTTAAAATGATGAGAATTATTTCGTATTTGCAGAGACGTGATTATGAATCTAATGCGAAAAACAGAAGTTTACTTAAGGATTAAAATGTAAATACAAAATCCCGAAATCTTTTAAATTAACTTAAGCCGATTATAATATCAATATAAAAACTGACAAAAGATAATTGAAAGAATGTGATTTGATCCTCTGACGATAGCTTCAGTTACACAAATCAACATAAAATAAGTATGAAAAAGTCGTTTCTTCATTTAACTGCTTAATTACCGATTTATCTTGTAACCTTTGGTATTAAGAACGAGTTATGTCCTTAAGCGGTTAAGAAGCATAAAGGGAAACAACATTTTTTTAATGCTTTATTTGAAAGAAGTATATGTATTCAGAATAATAATTAGCGGCACCATCTATAATGCATTAAAATTATGCTCAAAGTGAAAGTATATCCTTTCTTATGCTGGCGACCACGAAGTTTGGTTTTTGTATATGAGTATCATAGCCCAGTAAATAAAGACTCAAAAATAGTCAAATTCAGACAAAATTTGTGTAAAGCTGAATTTTACACCATGGATAGACCCCTACAGGAGGAGCATTTTGACAAAAATCCCCCTGCAGCTTTCCCCCTCACCCTCCCCCCCCCAAAGGTTCAAAATGGCAATATCTACGGAATGGCCTCCATCTCTGTAACTAATGGTCAGATCAAGTTCATCTTTTTACTATTTTATTTGTTATTAAATGGGCTACAAGAATAGAGTAATTCATATTTACGCTACACCTAATAGATTTTAGAAATTTAGGGAAATATGTGAGGGAAAAAAATAGATTCTTTACTTCAAAACTTTTGATTTTTGCCTCTACTTTTTTATATGTCAAATTAAGCAAAATTCCTTCCTATAAAAGTTATATCCTACAATTTTTTGAATCTACTGATGTAAAGTTGTATTTATGTGCGATGCTAACACAGGGGGGGGGGAGGAAAGCAAGAAGGTTCGGCGTGCCAAGCGGTTGCCCAGTCATCGCGAAGTGTGGTTTGAAAAAAACATTAAATCGTATAAACTTGAAAATTAGTACACATGTTCGTGAGGGGCTCCTGTTCAGCATACTAAAAGTCCCCAGGTAAGGGGGGGGGGGGCAACTCGCGCCGCCATCTTGGATTTCATGCCTCGTCTTTGGTTTTTCTTTACTATCTCGAAAACTATTCACTTTTTGCATTATTTGTGATGCAATAAATTAAAGATCGTAAAATTCCCTACAAACACATGTTTTTATTTTTACTCTAGCTTTAACAGTTTCCGAGAATATGGGTCTTAAAATTTGCCGTCATCTAGTATTTCATTCCCCCTCTTTTGGTTTTTCATGAATATCTCGAAAACTATTCAATTTTCAAATTACATAGGGTGGAACAAATTAAAAGGGGTAAAATTCCCTACAAATGCATGCTTTTATTTTTCCGTTAGCTTTATTAGTTTTTGAGAATTCATCCCAAAATGGATGAATAATGAATGGTAAAAAATCTTAGTTGATAGGCCAGTCAACAAAGGGTTTGAAAAAAAACCCCACTAAAACGCATAGTTTTGAAAATTGGTACACATGTTCGCGAGGGACTCCTGTTCAACATACTAAAAGTCCCCGGCCCTGGGAGGACGCTCACGCCGCCATCGTAGATTTCATCCCCCCCTCTTTTAGTTTTTTCTTGGTGACACATTTGCCTGATCGCCGACGAATATTCAATAACTGCTGTTTACGCTACACAGCTTTATTATACAGAAGGTGGGCGCACACTATCTTCCTTAGAATAAATTTGAGTTTAAGCATGATAACCCAATACAATACTCACACAGGTGTGCTTTTCGGCAGCCATAGTACTGCCACATCCTTCTATACAAGCACACGATAGTTAATGAAATAGATCATCTTGATCAAATGTTTGGAAATTATAACTGGTTTCAGTGCTCTTTTGAAACTTCCAGTTTATTTTAGTTTGTTTTTCATCCCCACTTTGGAGTTTTTCCTAACCAGCTCTCAGTTCTAAAAAAAGTATTTATGGTACGGTTCCGTCAGTTCCAAATTAGATCTTAGCGTACTTTTCCTTGTCAAAGTCGCAAATCTGTAATATCGGTCCTTGTTCAATGTCGATTATTTTTTCAACCCATACACCACAAGGTCATCTCCAGCAGCCACAATTGACCTTACGATGAGGTAGAATCAAGAAAACTCTCGTCCCAACTGTGAGTTTCTGGTTACAAAAATTAAGCATTTCCATTGCTTTCATTTATCTATACTATAAAACAAGAGATAGTATCACAGCCGATCAATGCATGGGAGAATGACAGAAGTCGTTGGAAAGATCCAATTATTATAGTTTTCTAAATTGTCTTCTTGAATTTTCGATCATTGAATTTTACCTGAACTACTCCAATATTATATAAGAGAATTAGCAAATATAAATAAAATCTAAGCATAAAAAGAGCTGGATGATTGAAAGAGAATAAAGTATACAACATATTAAGGTGGGTGATCCATGATGTACTTCAATTTTCCCCAAAAAGCTAAAAGAACAAAAGCATGCATATGAAGGGAAATTTACTCTTTAGTTGGTAGTTTAATGTATCAAGTGCAGTTCGAAAAGCGAATAGTTTTCGAGATATTAAAAGAAGAAAGGGGCATGGAATCCAAGTTGGCTGTGCCCCCCCCCCCTTCCAACCGGGGACATTCAGTATGCTGAACTGCATGTATGATTAGTCCCTCACGAACATGTGTACCAATTTTCAAAATTATACGGTTTAATGTTTTTTTTTTCAAACCACTCTTCGCGATGACTGGGCAACCGCGTGGCACGCCGAATCTTCTTACTTTCCTCCCCCTGCGTGAGCATCCCACATAAATAAATAAAACTTTATCAGTAGATTCAAAAAATTGTAGGTTATAACTTTTATAGGAAGGAGTTTTGAATAATTTAACATATAAAAAAGTAGAGAGCAAAAGTTTTGAAGTAAAGAATCTACTTTTTTCACATATTTCCTAAATTTTTAAAAACTATTAGGTTTAGAGTAAACATAAATTACTCTATTATTGTAGCCCATTTAATAACAAATAAAACAGTAAAAATATGAATTTGATCCGATCATTAGTTAGAGATGGAGGCCGTTCTGTAGATATTGTCATTTTGAACCTTTGAGAGGGGAAAGCTCCAGGGGGATTTTTGGGGACATTTGTAAAAATGCTCCCTTTGTAAGGATCTATCAATAGTGTAAAATTCAGCTTTAAGTAAATTTTTCCCCTTTTATAAGACCTTTATTGACTGGGCTATCAATGCTAAGTACATTTGGTCTGTCTCAATTGCTGCTTTAACCACATAAGATAAACACATCGGAAACCTTCTTTTACTGTGTTTTTACTAGTGATTCGTTTATTTAAATTCATAAACAAAAGATCGTTGTGATATTAAATATTCTGCTCACTAGTATACATTTAAAGAAAATGATTTATGTGAACTAACGTATATTTAGGCCCTGGGATTAAAATGCGGAAGAATGAAATTATAGATAAAAAGTTGAATATATTTTTCTTGAACTTTTATATGTTTGGAGATCACTTGGGTCTGAAAACTAGTTTATTTCTTTAATAATTTATATTAATCAATGTATAATAGCATTTTCTTGCATTACTCATTTAATGAATAATAACTCTTCGTAAACTTTTAATAGATGAATAAAGCTATTGCCGGCTTAAAACTGTCTGAAATATTTGCTGCCGTCAAAAAGACATTATGGTATAAGAAATAAAAATTCATTTATGATTAAAATTATACGGACATCGTTCACCAAATTATTTCCTTTCTAGAGCAAGTATTTCTTGCGAATTATTGTTTTTAATATTTTTTTTCTTCTAATACTTAGAACTGAAGTGATTGTTTTAACCCATTAATGCTTAGAATCCCCTTTTCTGCGGAAACTTCTAAAAATGCATCATAAACTTCAGGAATTATTTTTTCAACATAAATATTACAACAGTGCGTTATTTGATATTCGTTTCTTTCATATTCAATACATGACAGGCGGTATCAAATATTCAGTTGATAATATAGCATTTTCATTTCCCATATCCGACTAGAAAGTAGTTTTTCTCATTGTCAATAAGAAAAGGCTAATTTTGACTAATAATTTATCAATTAATTTACTTAATTTTAACAAATATATCAGTAAATACAATTTTCAGATGACAATTTTTTGGAATTTTATATAATTTTAAAAGTTTTTTTTGCATTTTTCATTGCATAGGTAAAATAAGGACGCTAGGCTTAGGAGGACGCATTGATTTATTATTTGTAAAGGATCGGGGATATGTTTATTTTGCATTGAAATTTGTTCTAATCGTATTTATTGGATGCTCATTAGCAGTTATTACATCATTCAAGAAAAGTATAAGGCACTTTTGAATATAAATGTGATTGCAATCAGTAAAATGTACTTAGATGGAATGACAATAGCGTTGTGACAATAATCTCAAGTGCATATGAAGCTCTACCATTACATTTGGTTAATGCAAATCGGTGGTCAAGCATTGATTTTAAAAAATTAAATTTACCAAACTAAACTAATTCAGAGATATAATCGGTGCATGGGAAGTGCAGATGGATCAGAATATTTCAAATGATCGTTGTTATACCCGAAAAAAATTAGCGTTGCTCAGTTTTTTTTGGTTTGGAGGCTGTAAAATTTATGGCTCTTATATTGTGTTTGTCAACCATCAAAAGAAAACCCCTCAACTTTTCTTCAACTCCTTGGACAGATAATTTTAACGTAGCGTCATAAATATGCTCTGGATAAACTGCGGACAGGGACATCTTTAGGGAAATCAAAGACTTTAAAATCAAGGGTTTCTATAATTATCAAATATGATGGGAAGAAACCCTATGTTATTGTTAATGAAACTCGGGTGCGATATGCCCATTGAGGCATAAAATTGTCACATAAATTCAGCGTGTGTATGGTAGATCTGCATGAGAAATGTTTGATGGCATTCAATACTTCAAAAGGAAAATTAAAATATTACACTTATCTCGGATATTTTTTCTTCTTTTAAATTGTTTCACTGAAAAATGGACTCATTTTTAAAAATAAAGTTGCATGTTCGAATCTTTTTGCACGGAAATCATTGTACCCTTTGTCGCCTAGCGTCCTTTTAAGGAATTTTCTCTCATAAAACCTAAATTTTTCAGGCAGGATTCTTTTTAGTAATTTTCCAGTTGATTTCACGACATCTAATATTAATATACAAAATATTATTAAAAAATTGACTGGCATTTAATGGGTTAAAGTTAACTCTGAAAACAAGTAGTGAATAGAAACTCGGGGAAAATGCTTCACTTTCCTGAAAATTTCAAATATATCTCCTGAATTTAGCAAATGTGTAAAAAATCTAAACTTATTTTAATACTTAGTTTTTATTTTTTTTCCAAAACCATTAAAAAAAGATTTTAAAAATTTCCTTTTCTCTCTAGCAATAAATAAGTTATTGATGATACAAATTTAAGGTAAATTAGGAGATCTTGGGTATCTTTTCGGTTGGTCAGAAAATTTCTTTGTCTCTTGATTCAAAACAAGTTGGGGAAAAATGTCATAGATCTGTCAGATTTTGAAGGAAAACACTCAATCTTCGTTTATATATATATATAACAAAAGAACGTCATAAAAAAAACCAAAACCACAAAAAGGAACAAAACGCCAACGTCCAAAAAACAAAAGGATTTATATTAATCGTATAGTGTTCTTTTCCTAAAGTTTCCTTCATCTGAATTATTACTTCTTCGATTAAGTATTCATTTGATTACAACTAATTTCTTAATTGGTTATTGCATTTGTTTCTGTTTTTGTATATGTTTATATATATATATATATATATATAATTGGAAGTGCTGCATTTTACTCCATTCTGTTAAATGCAAAGTTTAATTTTTAATAACTTTTGTTAAATTATTTCACTTGTATTCGTTTGCATAATATATATAATTAAGATAATTACTCTGCATTTCTTTTAAGTCATGCTATTAACATTTTGAATCTAGATTATTGATTGTATTTGGCAGTTAAATTGACTTTTAAAGCCAGGGATTCAGTTCTTTCGATTAGTAAAATAATTAAATAATGATTGAGTTATTTTATAGAGATCGCGACTAATGATTTATCAAGAAATTGCACATTTCTAGAAAATCGTAACTAGTACCATCTTTGGTTTTATCTTTAGTTATATTTTTTCTGTTTATCAAGAGATAATTATTAAAATCAGTTTCTCTTGTATTCTAAAACCCAGAAACACTGATGTAGATTAGTTGGGATTTTTTTCCCTTACATTCACAGCTTATAATTAAAGATGACAAACGGAATGTTGGATATCGAACTGATTAAAGATGAATCATTAAATAACTTCTTACCCTTAGAAAAGGAATGACACATAAAGGGATCTGAAAAATGTTTACACACTTAGAATGACATAAAATAAATTGAATACAAAAGAAGTTTCATAGCCCAAATTGAATGATAAAACTGTAGAATATTGTCTTTCAAAATTTTGTAATCACTAGTAATTAATACAAGTTTCATTTTTTAATTTTCATTTCTAACAATAAAAATTTTTTGTATTATAATTATACAATTTCATTAGTAATGGCTCAATCAATCGTCATAATTACAGATACATAACAAATAATAATCCTCGTTCTGTAGTGGAACGCAATTTCAGCATTTTAGGTGTGATTTTTATAGGATAATTTGTCTGCATGAATTAAGTGAATCTTTCTGCTTTTTGAATACATTGACTGGTGATTTTTATCTGAACCTACACCAGGAATGAGCAATTCCACGGGTTCAAGAGATGTTTGAGAATAAAGGTTACTTCCAGGAGGATAGAATTAGTAATGTTTCATACAGTCATCATAATTACGTTTCATACAGTCATCATAATTATTAAAAAGTCACGACCCAGATAAATTATTTGAAGCAGAATTAAGTGGTAATTGTTTGAAGTTATAAAAATTACTAAGCTAACAAGAACTAGTTTTACAAGGCAAATTAAAAATTATGATATTTATCTTATTCAACGCGGTTAGGATCTTCTCACCAAATTGGTCTAATTGAACAAAACCTTTTCGCCTAAACTGAACTAATTTAATACACATTCCATTTTAAAAAGAATGCATAAAAGGATTCAAGAATATTTTTTTTCATGTAGTCGGGTTAGAAACTAAATTTTAAATCAAGCGCATTTGTTTTGCACATTTTTATTTAATTTTCCATGTTTCGTGCTCATAAAGATGGAAGCTTGTAATCGGTTTTTCAGTCATGTCCTTATGTATTGTGAATTTTTTTGTTCCCGATTACTATACAAAATTTTAACATTTTTAGAAATTATCAGTTGATCGATTAATTTTTAGGAATTATTGATTTTATGGTTGCTGTAGGGAAATTCGAGAAAAAGTTGATTTCAAGATTTCATAAAACTTATATAAATGAACTTTGAAAAATCTTAAATACTAAAAGGTAGAAAATAATAAAAATAAAAAAGGCGTTTCTAAAAAGCGGAAATTTATTTTTTAACAAAAATATGGACATCAAAACAAGGAATTCACATTAATAATAGATACATATACGCATTTATTGTTTACAGATATTGCTACACCCACAAACAATATGTAATCAAATATTTAATACATTTTATGTGTTTTCAGAGTTCTGTTGTTTTACAGTAATTTGAAATAAGTTTTTCCGGAATACGAGCAAAATTTAAGCATTAATTTTAAATGTTAAATAATACATAAGCTTCAAATTCGAAAACTCGTTATTATTTATTTACGTCTCGGGAAATTATAGTCTTATAAACTACATTGTAATAATTATGATCTTTAATATTATCGTGTATATGATACATACAGCCATGCTACGTAGTCTTCCTGAAAATTCCGTAGACGCTATCTCTTTTTATTTAATATTTCAGCTTCCATGGAAACTGTTCGGCACACATGTAAACAGAAATTGTGTATAAGAATATAAAAAAATTGTGGACATTTATTTTCTTTTATTGCTGGAAAAAGATTTTCGAAAAAATGAGATATATTGTATTTTAATTAATGAAAAATTTTTGCAATGATTTTTATTTGAGTTGTGTTTTCAAATTAATTCAATACATACAAATAAAGTCATTGTATTTCAATTTTTAAATACATTCAGTAATAAAAGCCTGAGCGATCTATATGAATTCTATCTATTAAAAGAACTAGATGAATCCGTTGATCAGAAAAATATGCTCCAATTTTTACAAAAAAAAAGTTTTAAAGATACGAAAATGAAAAGAAATTTTATATAAAACTGACTTTTTGAAGCGCTATCGGTTCGAAAAGTGCTCATTATGCTTTTATTTCCATATTGTTTTTATATTAGTGATACAACAACACGTTTAATTAATGGTAAAATAGTTTAAAATAATGCATTAATTTTTAATTGAGTTGTTAGATTTATGATTATTAACCGTGATGAAGATCATATTTTTATTTTAATATACTGTTACAATGCTATAAAGTTGTTTCCCTGAGATGCTAATCTTGGCGATAAATTTAGCTATTTTGGCGACAGATTTGGCGACCATTTTGGTGACTTGGCGGCGAAGTTGGCGACAAAAGAAGTTTTCTAGAAAGACCTCGAACTTTCAACCTATTTCTACTGGCTTCATAAACTTTCTGGAGATTGCGTCACTTCCTACGTAATGAAGTCACTTGTTGAAAAAATATAAAAGCAAACTCTCAAGCCAAGAAGAGTTGGTTGGACTTTGATCAGCAAGGAAGCTGGTGAACTGATAAGAAACCTTTGAGCTTTCTGTTGAGATTTATTGGTAATCTTTGTTGTGAATTTTTACGAGTGCTGTTTTAATACGTGTGCTACGTTTCTTTTCTTGGAATATTTATAAAATAAAGAGCTTCATTTTTTTAATCCTGCTTATTGGACTGCATTCACGTACACGCACAATTTCGTTACAATACATTGTGAAATCGACTATTCAACCGACGCGACGACTGAAAGGAATTATTTTCATTGTAAAATATTATTAATACTTTTTATTATAAACATATTTTTCTTAAAAATATGAGTTTAATTAAAAGTTTTTGATAACATTTTGCGATTCTTGAGCTCTTTGTTTTACTATTAGTAATATTTTAGTCTTTGTGTCTTTCCACATTTTTCATAAGTTGACAAAAGATGAATATTTATAATTATCTCAAAATAATGATTTAAATTAACTGACTTTTTATTTAATGAATTTTAAAAAAGTTATTTGGATGTATAAAAATAAACGAAGAATGTTTTGCTGTTGTTATATAAAAAAATACTATCGGATTCTTGCAGAACACTGTATCCAACAATGCAACTTTTTTTTAATGAAAAAGTGAACATTTTTGCATGGGGCATATCTAGACCTTGACTAGTTCTATAGGAGAATTTCATGCTTGTGAGGCTAGAGGATTCAAAACAAGTCTAAAACACAAATGCCTTATTTACTCAAATTTACGTAGACGGAAAAATAGAAATTCTGAGGAAACGAAAATAAGCCTTTTATTTACATCATTGTGTTATTGGCCCATATTTGCTGGCACATTGATTCCACGGCTCGACGTAACGCCTCTTTCTGGAATTATTTGATAATGTTCCAGTTGCCATTTGAAATACCATGTGGTTTCAGCTAGACGGGGCTCCAGCCCATTTCTGCGTTAATATGTGTAATTACCCCAATGCAACGTTTTGCCCTCGTTGGATTGGACGAGGTGGACAAGTCGCTTAGCCAGAACGTTCACCCGATTTATCTGGTATCGCTTTTTTCTTATAGGGACACTCATCTACGAGACTCCAAATGGCTCTGATGAGGAACTCATTGAAACACTTTCAGTCGTCTCTGCAACAGTTCGTGAAATACCTGGCATCTTCAAAAGTGTACGCCAGTCACTTGCTTGACGCTGCCAGGCCTGTATCGATATTGGTGTTGACAGATTTGAGCCCTTACTATAATTGTCCCGTGTAGTTGCAAAAGTGGCCATCTCCATGTTTCAAAAATGCCTTTTTTCAAAGATTATGTGTCCATTTGACCCTCTTAATATCTCATTATAAATTCCATACTAGAACACATTGTTTAAACGCTTCGGGTGCCATACAGTTAATTTTACTTAAATTTCATTTTGACTAGATGTGATAGAAAATCTTCTTTCCTCAAAATATTTCTTATTTGGATATGGCCACTTTTGCAGCTACACGGCACAATTGTTATGTAAATAAAAAGCTTTTTTCATTCCCTCAGTATTTCTTGTTTTTCCGCCAAAACTTTTCATTTTTAATCCCATATTGCTACACAAAAAATGCTTCTTTATGTGTATTTTACCTCCCCTTAAAGTTTTGCCCATGAGTTCAGGGTCACCTTGTATATTGAGCGCATGAAATAAAAGCATAAATAGTATCATTTCGCTTATGGTTGCAGTTGAAAAAACGCTTACGCAGTAGAAATAGTGAAAAATTAGCTTGTAATGTATTCTTGATAAGTTTCACTCAAATATGTTGATGTAGCTTAAACCTTTATTATATTCTAGTAGATATCCTTTATTTATTAAAAAATATTAGTTTATTACTGCAATCTTTCGTTTTCTCTATTCCAGATCTCATACAAACGTTTTTCAGGAAACATGCTTGTGCAATACAGGAAATTTAAAAAAAAATTCTTCGTATATTATGAAAATTCTGCAGTTCTGTTTTATTTCTCAGCCATCTTTAAAAAATGTGAAATATAAAACTACAAAACTGCGCCATCAACAAACTTTGACCTTTCTTTTATCATATAAAAGAGTCGATTCTCAAAAACATCAAAGAAGCCGAATTCCACTTTTACTATTATCTTTAAAATTTTCATCTATACCTTGTACGAGAACTTAATTGTATTTTTGAAGCCATAATTTTCTTACTGTTATTGCTGGGCTAGTGTTCTTTTGGGTTCGCAGTTGCAGCACATAAAATATTCATGGTAGCTTTCTGGAAGTTGATTGAAATGGTCTGCAGTTATTTCTGCGATAGTACAATCAAAGATTTAGAATGTGATTTGTGACATATTGTTTTAAAGTAAAAAGAAACATTTCGATAAGAAGAAATTTCAGAGCATAAAATAAATTTGTTTTTTAAAAAACATTAATAATCGTAAGGGCAATTTCTATTGAATTCCTTATACCATTCAAACACTGATTATTGCTAGGCATCTTATAAATGAACCCTGCTTTGCAATACTTGCGGGTGTATTTATTAGACATCGTGGCTGATTTTAGAAGATCTTTAAACACATTTTTTAAAGAACTGGAGCAATTCAGGACTTTTTAAATTTTATTTGTGTATTTTGATTTAATTATAATAATAGTTACAATTTATAAAATTTAGCAAAATTAATTGAAATTAAAATAAAATAAAAACATATTTTGCATTAAATAGAAAAGCGCATATGCAGCCAAATCTAGTAAAATACAAAGACAAATAATAGAAATTTAAATTAAAAGGAAAATAAATTAAAAGAAACAAAAAGTAAACAATAGTAATAATGAAAAACAATGAAAACAACAAACGTTTTAGCTCGCAAACGCAGCAGCAAAAAGTAAATTCTTCAACAAAAAATTTTTAAAGATAACACAACAAAAACTATGGAATAAAAAACCAAAGATTCTCTAATACTTAAAACACTTTACAAAAGTTAGAAATTATTCAAAATGGAAAGGAACTAAAATGGCGCACTCATCGGAAACCACGCGCCATTATTAGTTCAAAAAGGACAAAATTTTCTGTTGAAAGGAATGACAAAAAATCAAAATTTATTCCTTCCTGTGGTCTGAATTTCGTCCGGCCACGTCCATTGATTTAATTATACTTCATTAAGTCCAAACGTTCTGTCTAAGTTTAGTTTTGTTTAGATATATTAACGCCTCGTTTTGAAGCAGCATCCCAGATAGCAAAGAAAGCTTGTCTAAAAGGTTTTGAAACCTTGTCGTCGGCAAGGGTAAAGGGTTGTCACAAAGGTTTCCATGACAAGGGTTGAACCTTTTCGACAAGGCAGCGGAAAGGTTAGCTAGTCAACAAGAAACAAGGTTGTCTGTAAGGTTTTCAGTAAGATTTCCCCAAGCTTTTATTACAAGCTTGTTTCAAGCCTTTCAAAAGATTGTTTTAGACCTTTTCCTAAGCTTGTCTTTTACCTTTTTCTAACCTTGTCTCAAGCTTGCGGGATGGTTTCCTCGGAAATGCTTTCGCGGATTTGTCGTTCAAACCTTGTCGGTGAGGTAGTTCATAAAAAGCTTTCCTACGTAAACCTTGCGGCAATGGTTTCCGAAACGGTTTGCGCGGAAATGCTTCCGCGGAAAGCCTGTGGAAAGTGAAATGGCAACCTTTCCGCAACCTTCTTTGCTATCTGGGATGAGGGCTGTTTTGGGACGGACCTCGTGATTTTGAACTGCGGTCAGATGACGAGGACGACACCTGCGCTGGCAGCTCCCTCTCCAAAATTACGCACGGCCCTTAGTTTCTGTCTAAGAATAAACACTTTTGGCAAATAACTATCTAAGCAGCTTTATCAATGCTTGCAAAGCAGGCTGTCCTATTTCATGGGGGTCTTTCTTCCCCTTCCTCTTTACTACCTATTTCCACTTTACACTACGACACACCCCTGACTCCAGAGATAAAAATCTCCGGTTTGTAGTTTGGATGAGTGTGCGTAGAAACTTTATTGAACAAAAAAAATTACATACAGTGTTTTAACACTGACGAAAAGCATGTGAAAATTATAAAAACAATCAAAAATGTGTGTTTATAATATGAAAAGAAAGACTCGTGAAGCAAAAACAATTTTAAAACAGGTCCCAAAATTTAGCTGCATCTATATACTTGTAGGAGGACTGATTAGGGTTTTATGTATTGAACCTCTAGAGGGTCTTAGTCCATAAATCTGAGGTCTTGGTGGAGGAGAGAAATCTGGGTCGGAGTCGGATGAACTGGTTGCGTCCGGTGGCTGTTTTATGGGGTTCTCATTCTCAGTGAGGAAAGATATGAGTTTAGATATTTTTATTCTCGATAGTTGATTTGAAAGTACGCTTTTCCACCAAAGTTGAGTATTTTCTGCACTTTATTTTGTAAAATGATAAGATAACGTCATGTGACAAGAAGTTGTGTAATGGAGAGGGTCTCCCTTTTCCCCGCATGTGCAGATATCTGAATGATGAAGCCGGAATCTATAGAGATAGCTGGGAAAAGGACCGTGGCCTGTACCGAAAAGAATGGATTCTCTTGACCATGAAGCTGGGGTTAGAGTGACTTTAGGGAGTATATTAAAAATTGCTCTCTCAGTGTCGCCTGAATCGCAGTCTTGTTGCCATTTATTGAGAGAGAGGTTCATAAGCATTTTTAGATGACATTTCGGGGCCTGAAGTGGAGGCGAGTCCCTTCTTTAATAGCTTATTTGGCTAGGTTGTCTGCTGTCTCGTTACCGAGGAAACCAACATTCGCCTTAATCTAGTTAAGTTGCATTGATGGGTTCTGAAGGAGGGCTTGTTGTGTTTCTTGGATTAGTGGGTTAAAACTTTTGAAGGAAGAAATTGCTCTGAGTGCCGACTCGCTATCACTCCAGATTGATGTTGATATTCCCTTAGAATTAGCCCAATTTATAGCCTCTTTTATTGCTAAGGTTTCAGCTTGAAAAACGGTATTATGTGGGCTTAGTTTTGCCGTCCACTGATGAATTTGGACGTTGTTTTGAATGACACAGAAAGCGCAACCTGCTTCACCTTCTAGATGTGAGCCATCTGTGTAAATAGCCTCAGCTGGGGAATGGGGTCAGAGACTATTGAGACCCTATCCTCTAAATCAAAATTAGCTGGATGAATAATAAGAGGAGGATTTTGTTGTTGAAAATCCTGATATAGAAAGCTTGAGACTTCCCAATTGCAATCCCTGCGAAGGCGACCTACTCTAACGAGAATAGTTTCCATCTGAGCTTTGATATGAAGGGGAGTAATGCCTTCAATCACTTGTAGAGCTGCTGTTGGAGTGGTAGAATACACTCCAGTGATGTTGAGAAGGAATTTTCTCTGTATAGAATTGAGAGAAGCCTTTGTTGCCTTGAGGTGATATTATTTGCCATGTCAATGCTCCATAAAGTAATATTCTTTCTATAATTGTAAAATAAATTTTCCTTCTGATATTTTTATTCAGACCCCAGTTTGACGCTGCGATACTTTTTATTTTTTGATAAAGGATTAGCGTTTTATTTTTTTAACTCTGGCAGATGTGTTGCGAAATTTAGTTTATCGTCACTAAGGACCCCTAGATATTTGATGCTTGATTTCCTTTTGAGAAGATTGCCTTGCCATCTTATGCCTGCTGACCAGCGAGGACCGTTTCTATTTTTTTTTGAAATAAATGTAGTATGATTTATCTGCTGAAATTTCCAGATTATGTTTTGCAGTCCAGGATTTAAATTGATTTAGGGCTTCATTTGCAAGGGATTTGACTTTAGCCTTTGTTGGTGCTTTTATAAGAAAGATGAAGTCATCTGCGAAGGCTTGCAGATGAACTCCTTCTGGCCAGGATTGAGCTAGCACTTCGTTCGCCACAAGATTCCAAAATGCCGGACCAGTGCACGAGCCCTGTGGGCAGCCCCGATGTTGTGGGAGTGTAGCTGGTCTTTGAGAGATGTTTAAAGCTACTTGCCTGTTCGAAAGTAGATCTATTAAGGTTTCTTTTGTATTGGAGTGGAAATTAATATTATTTGGACTGTTTTTGATTGAATTATATTCCAAGTGGTCAAAAGCACCTTTTATGTCCAGTGAGATCACCAATGCATGTTGTTTTGTTGATCTTGCAATTTGTATTTCATCTTTGAAGTCAACTATTGCTTCTTCGTATGATTTATTTACCGTGAAGCCATATTGGTTAGCCGTTTGCAGGTTATTCGTCCTATGATGAAAGTTAAGACGTTCTAGCAATAATTTCTCTAATATTTTACCCAGCATTGGTAAAAGTGGCACAGGGCGGTATGACTTCGTTTCTGATTTTGGTTTCCCTTTCTTGTGGAATAGGGCAACTATGCCGACTTTCAATGGCGTCGGAAAACATTGAAGTACGAGACATTTATTATAAAAGGAAATGAGCAGTTTTGGAAAATGTTTAAATATAGATTTAAGAATAACGAAATGAATGGCATCATAACCTGGAGCCTTTTTTGTTGGGACCTTTTGTAATATCCTTTTCAATTCATTTTGAGTGAAGGGTTTTTCTATATGATGATGAAATGTAGGTTGGCATGGGAAGGGAATAAGCTCCTATGGATGCAGTTCTTTTAGAATATTAAGCGCATTTCTTTATGGTCGCCCTTTTCTGGTTGGCCAAGAATTTTAAATAATTCCGTGAGGTGGATATTGTCTTTGATGAAAGATTTATGTAGGGTACCATAGGGATCTGTTATCTTGGTGCAAAAGTCCCTAAATGTTGTTCTTTTAGCTCTTAGAGATACTTTTTAAAACAAGCTTCTGTTCAATCAATTTCTGTTGATAATTCAGTTGCTGAGTTCCCGATGTTTTAGATGCTCTTCTCTGGAACGCTCTAAGCTCTTTCTTCTTAATGTCAAAGTCCTGGGCCCACCAATTGATGTTAAAATTCTTTTTTACTTTTTTTGTCTTGTAAAAACTTTTACAAGCCTGGAAGATTGACGTTTGCAAGTTCGATGTCACCTTGTCAAGATTTTCTTTTGAGTTACAGAAGTTTAATTTCTTGCTCGATTGAGTTAACTTTGGGTTTAAAGTTTTGAATGAATTTATTGTGACCCCATAGGCCGTTTTGAACCTAGTAGATGAATGAGATTGCATTTTAATATTAAGTTGAATTTTGATAAAATTATGGTCACTGAAGCTAACATTTTCAAGAACTTCCCAGGATATTGTATTAGAAAGATGTTGGCCAATTGAAAACGTGAGGTCAGGCCAGCCTTTAGCGTTGCGTTGTTGAAAGGTTGGGCCTGCATCTTTAACAATAAGGTGAAGATTGGAAAGTCTTACTAACAAAACTGTTTTCTTACATTTTTTTTTTAACTAGACTTGTTTCGTGTTTGTAAGGATGCAATTTTGTAATCTATTTTTTAATAACTTCCTAATGTGCTAGAGCTTTCAAATTCTGTGCACTTGTGTGTTATGGATGAAAATAAACTATTTTAATATTTTCAGAACTTAAATATTAGATAATCGATTCATTTAATTGATAAAATACGGGTGAAGTCATCTGGTAGGGAATTTGGGAAAAAATAGATATATCAAGATTCTGAAATATGTGCAATAATGAATTATAAATTAAAGATTAAATAATGGAAAATAAATAAAATAAAATAAACTTATTAGTTATTTTAAAAATGTTTTTAAACTGTTTTGATTAAATTTATTCTTAATTCACTTTCGCAAAATTGCCATAAAATACTTGACAATATAGACTCAGGAACATCTGGAATTTCATCACAAAATATTTCACTTAATTAATTCCACAATTAATAATATATTCCACAATTAATAATATATTCCACAATTAATAATATATTCCACAATTAATAATATATTCCACAATTAATAATATATTCCACAATTTATAATATATTCCACAATTCCAAAATTAATTTCACTTGTTAATCTTTGAACTATTTCAACAATTTCAAAAACTGTATGAAGCCAATTTTACTACATTTGCTAATAATTATAAAACTGAGTCACTAATGATAGTGTTAACATTTGTAGAAGAAAATTTCTTTTTAAAATAATGTGCGCATTTGGTTTCTAATAAATCTGTGTGAGGAAAATTAGCGCAGCGAAATTCTCTTGCGTAAAAAAAATTCTTCCATATTAATTTTTCCTTTCTTTTTGATACTCCAATATTTTTCTTCAATCTCAAAGTCTTTAATAATATCAATGCTCAAGTATAAGATGATTTCATTTTTATTTAATGAATAACTTTGCTGTTTTATCATTAAAAGAAATTTATAATTAGTTTTTTCGCCCATTTTCACAGTTTTTAAACGAATTTTAGAAGAAACATCTGAAGAGTGATGAGACATTTTTTCTGGTGATTCAATAAAATGAGAAATATTGGCTTTTGGATTACAGAAAATTATAGCGGTATGAATTACTTTTTTGGACTTTTGGTCACTCGAAAATAATGGATTTAAATATATCTTGTATGTATCTGATTATAACGATTTAGACATGAAGAAAAAGAACCAGTTTGGTCTTTAACTGCTAATTCACAGCATTTTGGGAGGAAATGGTTCCATGAATTTTCGGGATAAACAAGTAAATGAGAACCGAATCGTAACTGGCTTTAATTCTATTAAATATTTGGACCGTAAAATAGGCAAATTATGTTGTATCGATGTAACTGTGGTGTATGAAATCATTTTTAAGAGAAAGCGCTACGTGGTTACAGTTAGAGAACACATGTTTAGATGTAGGTATCGTCAATAAATTGTTTTAACAAAAGACAAAAATACCCTTGTGCTGTTTTAAATTAAGTAGGAAAATATACTATTATATCCCCGATAGGAAATTTGTTTGGCTAAACTTTACTATAATAATTTTATTAAAATAGTTTTTAAAAAATGTTAGGGGAATTTTTTGGTGTTGTCGAAAATTGCCTGGATTGGGTCACAAACGTTGCCTAAATCGGATCATTTAAATCAATGGAGTTATATCATAAACTACAGGAATAGCTCTTAAAGCAGTTGTCAAAACTAGTACTCCTTATAAACTGGAATTGGAACAAGTAAAAAAAACAATAAAATGACACTAAAGCCATCAGATGATGGATCAAAAAAGTATAAAAACTGAGATTACGTATCATTTTGTGAGGAAACAAAAGGAGAAAAGGAATCGTAAAAAGGTGTTGCATTGCATTCGTGAAGGTAAATTTGCACTAGTGAAAATTTTTTGTATAAAGTAAAATAGAGATCAACTGATTAGAGGTACGGGATTGAGATTTTTTCTAGCTTCTTGACAAGACTGACTATCGTATTTCATTCCTTAAACATATATAGCAATCATTCAGGAGGCTACAGAAAGAAGAGACAATGAGTGCTGAAAAATCTGCCTCTTTTAAAAAAAAGTATGACATTTCTAAAGGCAAGTCCATTTAAATATGAAATTTAATAAACCTAGCTTTCATTTTGTTGCTTTGGATGTCAATTATATTTGTTAGTTCAGTTGAAATTAATTTTTTTCTGACATGGGGTAATTTTGTACCGAAAAAGAGGGATTCTTTGCACCATGGAAATTTGTGGTTAAAAACAACCCCAGTTGGCTTTTAAATTCATTTTTGTTTTGAAGAACAATGTTTGCGTTAGCTTCAGGTATGTCCAGAGAGTATGAAAGGAAGTTAGGGACTTGTAAGTATATGGATCTCTCTCCAGAGACCTTAGAAACTTGCTTTAAAAATGAAAGGTTAGGGTACTCTTAAAGAGGCAGGATTTTTTGGTACCCTAAACGGACAGTTTCTTACAAAAGAAAGCTAATTCATTTAATGAAACGTAGAACCCCTCCCCCTCCCCTCCCCTCCCCTCCCAATTTTCTCCAATGAGAAGGAAAAAACCGTTGCAACATTTAGTCCAATTCATTGGCTTCGATTTTCTTGTCAATAGTTTTGATTTTAAAATGATAATAAACGTTTATCTTACCAAGAAATTGTGGTTAATGGATAGATATATTAATAGCACACCCGGCAATAATAGGATAAAAGGATTTTTAAAATGTCATCCTGATTTGACCGAATACAATGGGGTAAAATTGTTAATTATAGTCAGGTCTTCATAAAATTTATTTTCCTTGTATATTTCCACCCAGGCTTTCAATAAATAAATCAAAAAGTGCATCCAGTGAATTTGTTTTTGAAATATACTGAAAAAAACAGCCAGTGAAAAAAATCCCCACCTATTAGGTAACTTTGCATCAAAATTTCGAAAAATCATAATTATTGAATTTCAGTGTGATCAAAATTTTGTTTCAAAACATTTTTATAGTAATAGCTGAACAAGAAAAAAATTAGAAAAGCCTTTTGTTTAGAGAAACAGATGGAACTAATCTCGAAATTCCCTCTGAAGTCGTGAAAATCTGTGCAAACTAACCTCGTTTTACGGAACTGATACAGTGCATAAAATGTCATACTTAGGTTCATTTTTGCTTTAATTTTGCTAAAAGAAATTGGTGGTCCAATCTTGGCAAACAGTCGTCCAAACTAAGCAACCAGTTTCCTTGATAGGAGCAATGACACAATTTCTTAAGCTATTTTTTCCTGTTTTAAATTGTATTTCATAAACAGTTAATTACACTGTTCTGAAGATAAACTACAAAAATATTCGATTTCTTGTTTTTCATTAAAATTACATCTCCATCATTGTACATTAAAAAAATGTCCAGGGGCTCCAAATTCGGTGACTCTGCCCTATATCAATTTACTAGCAGTACACGCAAGGCGTTGCCCGTGGAATTAGGACTTCAATAAAATGAAAAAAGACGCCCCCAATGACATGAAAAAGTTTTGAAAACAAAACCAAAACAAAAGATGCACATTGATTTAACCGCGTATTTTTTTTCGCGATAATGACATTCTGTAGAAAAACAGTACAGAGTGCATTAATCCAAAACAATAATAAAATATTGCAACGTGAAAGGTATTATTATACAACAAGCAAAATATGCGAGACAAACACGTTAAGATACTATCGAAAATAATATCGAAGTCATTCATTTGAATGTTATGACGTCACCTGCGCTCTGCACCGTCAGCTAATGAAATTCCTAGCAACTTTCCGGAGAAAGTGTCTCTGGGGAAGCTCGCAAGAGAAAAACATCTTTCAATTGACCAGGAAAAAATTGATTTAAAAAAAACGGGTAAAGATATTTTAACTCTTCTTTTAAATCCGACAGAACCGTTCCAGTTATAAGCTGAAAAAATTGAAAATAATAGTGTTATCAGAACGTTGGATGCAGCAAATTTAAAAACAGAAATAAAATTCCGATGGCAAAATTGACTATTTTTTTAAAATTTCTCAAAATTCAATAAATTTCGTTTGAAGCTCAGAAAAATTTCATTCGAAAGAAAATTGTTTGTTCTATCCGGTGGTGTATCAATGTTTTTCGAACTAAAATCAGAAACGATACTGTGGACAAAAATGTTTCAAAAATCACCCCAAAAAAGCACAAAACATTAAATAAAAAAATTCTACATTAAATTTTAAAATTCGGGCTTCGAGGTGCATTAAGTCACCTTTACGACTACCTGTGTGCCAAATTTCATGGCTGTGAGGGCGATAGATTCGTCTGGACATCGCGCGTACACACACACACACACAGACATTGTCTTTTATAAGTATAGATTTCTTTATTTCAGCGTCAGTAACAAAATATCGTGAAATTAAATTTAAGATTGCTTCGACAAAAAGTGTCATATTCTCTAAGATAAAGTAAAAATAGAGATACAAATATTTCTATAAAATCTGAAATCTGCAAAATATGGTCAACAGTTTGCAGCAAATATTATAATAGATCTCTAATTTTGAGAATTCACTTATCGCAACTGACTTTCTGTATTTTTTTAAAACTAAGCATAGGATTATATTCATTTTAGTGCATCTCCTAACTTTTGCGTTTGAATTTCAGCATCCATAATGCTTTTATTTTTAATTACGAAACCATTTTTACCAACCAATTTTTTCTAATTACCAGTTAACATATTATATTTCTTTTTCTCTTAACGAATTAGTTCTAATTAAATTAATTTTTACTACTCTACTTTCTGAAACATATTTCGCCAGTATTTTCAAGGAATTTCCTCGCTATATATACATTTTTACTCTCATTCGAATTTGCCTTCTAAAGCAAAACTTTTTGCACAGTGAAAATATTCCAATGGCATTTATACTACCGCATACTCACATACCACTTCTGAATCGTTAACATAATTTATAATAAAAAGGAAAATGCGACTTTTTAGCAATAAATTGCTAATTCATTACGAGGTTCCTGAAATATTTCCTCGTTACAAAAACAAATTTAAATTTTTTTATGACCCTGTTGATCGTTAGATTTTGGTATGTGCCTTTAATTATTGATAAAATATTTTGAATTAAACACATTTATAAATTAGCATGTGTACAAGATGCAATAAAAGGACATGAATAGCGAAAAGAAGAATGCTTTTATCTGCAACTTACAAAAATACATTCGTTTGAATATGAGAGGAAATAAAAATGTTTCTATCAATTCATATTCAATTGGAGTAGACATAAGCGGTATTTGTTAATCATATTATTCTGTAACAAGCAAACCTTTTCTGTTATAAGACCTACCAATTTTTTTTACATTTCAAAATGACTGCTGCTTATTATCCTTTCTATCTTTCAGTCCATACTCTTTACATAAGACATATTTAGGAAAAACTATTAACGTAAATATTATTAATTTTTCTACAAGCATAAAAATTACTTTATTATAGGATTGTAATAATTAACCTGCGACGGGTAGTAGGAGAATATTTCATTAATTTGTAATGTGGGATTTAATTATTACTTATGTTATGTAATTATAATTACTTCTCAATATAATTAATACGTATATTTGATCCCTGTGTCAACAGGTGAGTTTTTAGTACATAAAAATATAGTATTAGCGTAAGTAATGTTGCGACAGTAGAATTAAATGATTTTTCTGCTCATTGCGTTTATTATTTGTTCTTATTGAATCCAAAAGTCATCTTAAATGTTCTAACAGTAAATTATCTTCATATAATTGAATCAATTGACCAAATTTTGTCTGATCTTAATCAAAATTTCCAGCAAATAATAAATTACCGTAGAATCCAATTGAATCGGTTCGAATAATGGAGAAAGTAGCTTATTTTTACGTTAACATGTTTAGCATGTTCTTATGGAACCAAAGTAAAAGACACATTCATGCAGAATTTTTAGCTCTCTTTTGGACTAACAACAAAGAAATCAGAATGGTATGAAAACTGCAAATCAAACATTAACGTTAACGTCACTGTATAACCAAGAGCTGAGAACCCAATAGTTACGTTTATATAATAATACAATAAAAATATATCGCAATTTTCTTCAGGCGCATAATAGAATAAAATTCTGTATTCTGTCAAATTTTTACCATTAGTTCTACAACCTTCTCTGACTAAGCAATGAGCCGTATAAATATAATAAACAAATAGAGAGAAATTTTTAAATTATAAGAATTTTTAAAAAACAGTCGTTTTTCGTCAATCTTTATGATTTTGAAGGTCGATGCGAGAATTGAAAATATCATTCAATTTCTTAACTTTTTTCCCTCGTTGAATTTCTCACCAACTCGAAACTTTTCTGTTGTATAGCGACATGAAATTTATTTTTTACTTTTTTGGGCCCATCCTAACGTACATAGCAATAAAAACCAGTGATGAAAGTTGCAAAGCAATTTAAGCATTCTGGGAAACGGGGTGAGCCGAAATCATTTTCTTCTTCATCAATTTCTGGTCAGTCCCCTAACTGCCCTCGTGACCGAATCTTCACTGTAAAATGCGAGTTCAAGCCTATTCATCACATAGTCGAATTTCAAGTGCAGTTCCTCCATCCCTTCTGTAGAAATTCGAAAGAAATGTGTAAATCCGAAAGTGTCCGGTTACTTTTGATCATATAATGTACATGTCACGGTCAATAAGGATAATCGGTTATTGTGGATAATAACCGGTTAAAGTGCATAATTATTCACTACATTAACCTGTTATTGTGGATAATCATTTACTACTTTAACCGGTTATTGTGGATAATAACCAGTTAAAGTGGAGAATCTATTATCCACATGCATAGTCCATAAGGTAAATTTACCTGATTCTAATTTCAGGTTCTAATTAGTCAGATGAGTTAAAATAGCAAAATAAATTTTAAGTCTTCGTCTTTTTTAAACCATCAGCAAAAGCGAAAACATATTTACTTTATTTACTATGAATATAAAGAATATCTGATCCGAAGTTCACATAATTTAAAAAATCTACAACATAAAATCTTCCTCTAATCGACGTTGAGAATTATTTTTAAAACTGAGATTCTAGAAAAGAAAGATAGAAACTTCCTATAAAACGAAAATAAATCGGATAAACCAAAGTGATTCTAGATGACTCTCTACAAAATTTGGCTTCACAAACATTTGTAACACTATCAATCACCGATGTAGTAATAAAATAATAAATGAATAGTCACCAAATCTCTAAAAAATACGGACTGATAATCATGAAAATAATGCAAAATTCACAAGAAAATAGGGATATTTTTTAAAATATTTATTTATACCTTCAAGCTATTTCATGAAATAATGCTCTAAGAATAATGCTTTTGATAGAGCTTTGAAAGGAACAGGTTCGTTTCAAGCTCTACAAGATATTCATTTCTAACTACTTTTAAAAACTTAGAATCCCTTCCATCATTTCCGTTAGAGCTTTCCATAGTAGTTATCAGAGGTTTATTCAATTATTTTTTCAATACAGACACAAAAATTTTCCGATTAAATAAACATTTTGTCACTTAGAAGGTTTTTTTAGTAAAAAAAATATAAAAAAAAGAACTTATTTATTCCATCATCAAATTTTTTCCAGTTATTAGAAACAATTACTTTTACAAGAATAATGATGGAAAAGAATTAGACAATTGAAAAACGTGCCTACGCCTTCATGTTCTTGTGATATTAGACTGGTACCAGAAAAACCAAGTAAAATTATCAGTACGATCGAGGAAATATAGTTATCGTAGATAAAAAAAATACTAAGAAAAGTCTTCATCTGGAAAAAGCATTAACACATGCATTTGGTTTGTTACTAATCATTGTAAGCATCTTTTGAAAAATAAAGAGATGGTACTTTTCAAATCTTAAAAATCAAAATGTAATTTTTCACTCCGACAATCAGTAAATTCGTGCTAGAGCCCTTTACTCAGAGTTCACGGGGTTTTTTCACCTTTCTTTAACCAAATCCAGAAGTACTTTTTATTGCAAATATAATAGAGATTGAAAAGTTGACCAAAAGTTGAAAAGTTGAGCTGCACTAGCCCATGTGTCCAAGGATTTCATCTGTTGTTCTATGGACAAATCATCCAATCAAGATAGAAATGATGCAGCTGCCAATACGCCCGAGCTTAGCTCCATCAAGCATTACTTTTCGGATGTCGCCGAATATTTTGCTATACAAGACAATGCCACTAATGATCGCAACATTCTACGACTATGATTCAAACCTATCGTCCAATCAGCAATGCTCATACATCAGCCATAGCGAGGATATAACTAGCTAAGATAAACAATAATTTTTATATTCTAAAATTGGTTTTACTAGCCATTTAGGGGAGACTGGGGTTAGTTGTTACACGGGCCAAGTTGTTATATTCGAATTTTAAATTAACTTCCTGTAGAAAATCACTTTTCTTATGCTAGATGGTAGCCCTCATTCGTGTCTTCCTCACCAAAAGTTGGAGTGCCATTTCAAAGACAAAAGACTGATTCTTTTGTCTTTCCAAATTATAAATTTGTAAAAACTGTAATTCAGATCATTCTCATGAGTTATCATCATGATCATTATCTAGAAAATTAAGTGAAATTATGAAGAAAAGAGAACATAAGCTTATCGTTTTTCTATAGAGATTATAAATAATAACATTCTAAGTAAAAAAGATATTATATTTGTTTTTATTGATTAACATATTTTATGTAACAATTAACCCCATCTAGTGTAACAACGTACGCCATGGTGGGGTAAGTTGTTACATTGATCATATGTGTATAAAACTGTTAATATCTTTGAATTATCTTTATTTAATCGTTTTTTAAAAAGTTTGTTATGGATCTTGAATAATCAGAGTAAATTTTAACGTGTGTTTCGTAAAAATACTTGCAATAGTTTCGTTAAAAAATTTTTGAATAAAACTGTAACAACTATCCCCAGTCTCCCCTATCTGTATGCTAAAATTGGTTTTACTAAGAACGAAGCTGTGAATTGCAATTGGTAAAGTTTAATTTCTTTCTTAATTTCAGGAACCATAAATGTATTGGGAGTATAGAAGTACAGAGCAGTGCAAATTTTTATACAAAGAACAAATTGCAAAGACATTAAACAAACTCGAGTTTTCAAACGATTACTTGTTAATTATTAGCTCACTGTAAATATTTAATTTTAAAATGTTTTTCTTCCTCGAATCATATATCTCGTTAAGAAATGCATCCTTTCGCGAGGAATTTAAAAATCATTAAAATTAGGATTCGAGATTTTTTATAACAAAATATTCTGCATAAAAAAGCTTTATAGACATCTTTTCAAAATCGAACTTTTAGTGGAAATATTAAAACCAACTTAAATGAAAACCTATTGACTAACTCATCGCATTTATTACAAAATTCTTTTTTACGCAAATCAAGATGAGATGCTTGAAGATATTTTTTTAATGAAAAAATTAATGTATGAGATTGCATAATCAATTCTTAACGTCACACTGAAAGGGAGTTTTTTATTATTTCCGAAAGTCAAAGTTTCAGAGAAATCGTTAAATATTTCAATATGTTGATTGCAAACCGCATTACTTAATATGTAAATAAATTTGATTTCTTGGTATTTCCAACACCTTTTCGTGACAAAAAGATGAAAAAGCAGAAGTTGAAAGTTACGTGACTGCATTTTTGCGATTGATTTATTCTTAAATGATAAATTTAAATCGAAAATATGAAAGAATATTCAACAGAAAATTTAAAACAATAGAATGCACGCTACAGTATCTTCTTTATTCAATTTCAAATAAAATTCTTTCATCTCATTAAAGGAAGTTATTCAATGCACCACTTTAAAAAGACATTGAGAACAGTATTTTATAATTGTTACACATGGCATGGAAATATATTGCATATTTTACCGACTAATTTATTTTGGCACATGTGGCACATTGAAACAAGTTAATCCGAGTAATTTTACTGCTGTTCATTGTCGCGAGTGGAACAATTCATTTCAAGGTAATCTGTCTTCCTTAAGATTGATATTAAAATAGCGAACACGATAAAATGAGTATATATTATTGTGAAAGATTGATTTAAATAGACAATTTTACACTATTTTTCTAAGCACTTAAAGTTTTCAGTTGATTTCTTGAAGTTTGCTGCATAAAAATCCGCCTTTATATAGATAATGTGGAATTTTTGAAGGTAGATGCGTTTGAAGCGTTAACACTTAAAAATTTTTCATTTTGCTTTTCACATTTGCTTAAAAAAACGTATTTAAAAAAAGAAAAGGCCGTGTTTCCATTCCTTGGAATATCAGACAAAACTATAGCAAGTATATTTGTCCCTTATTATTTTTTTCGACTTGTGGGAGGATTATAGAAGTAATAAAATCATCCGATGTACTGAGGCAATATTTGGCTGAACGAAATGAATGCTAAAAAGAAAATGATCCATAGAGATTTGCACCTAATTACACTGACACATGATATATTAGCAGACACTCTTGAACCTGTTGTTTGGTTTTGTTTTAAATTCTGATTTGCTATTATATCGCTTTCAGAGGCGGTGATTTCATATGGAACCACATTTTTAGAAGCATGTTCTTAGCCAGGTGATAATCTTTTGACGATTCATTAGAAAAAGTGTGTTTTTAGTATATAATGAAGTTAACCAATGGCAACCCCAGTTCTAACATTCATTCTTATGCATTTATACACCATTAACCCTTTAACATAGCTTTCGTGAAGAAAAGTTAGTTGTTTATATCTCTGAAAGGGATATAGGAAGGTAAAATTATAAAATCATGGGGGTAAAAGGAAACAAGTGGAATATCCTGGATATTCGAGCATTATTTTTCTTTCCTGACAAGACAGAAATCCGTCAAGGGAAAATCCAGACTACCCCGAATCTGAACATGGCCTAGGGATGCGAGGCGAGTCCCAGATTCACATAATCAGAATTATTTGTATTGAGATCTCTCTCTTTATGATCCTATACCATTTTAATGTATATTGAATGTGTAATTTTTCTTTTTTAATAAAATGCATATTCTAAATATTTAGATCAATCTTTTACTACCATTTTACTATGTTAAAATTTATTTCAGTAATGATATAATTTTTAGGATTTAGTGATTAAAACTATTAATTAGTAATACTTAATATTTAGTTAAAATGGTATTTACTTAAACGAAATCGAACGTGTGGATTTATATATAGATCTGTCGGGATTACGACCCAGGCCCTTTATATTGGAACATGTTTAATACTCTTTTAATGGTGTTCAGGTATATGAACGGAACAAAACTAGAAAACTAATCGTGCAAAGATTTCTGCAAAATCGTAACAAATTCGTTAAAGCGTAAATTAAGTTTGCAAGTTTTCTTAATTATACAATATAAAATTTAAAAAATACTCGAGCGTCCGCATCTATCTTTCCTTGACATTCAGGAATCGTCCTACAGCTTGCTAATACTCATAGTGCAAATTGTTTTTCTCCAAAAAATTCAACTTGACCAAATAACTCAGGCCATTTAAATAAAGTATTTAACTTGATTCGGAATGTCCAAAGTTCGAAACATCGCATAAACGTTTCACGATAAAGTCATCCAAATTAGAACCCAAGATTCTAACTTTTACTTTTATGCAGATCTAAATAATAAATGAACAAACAGCAGCTTGATTGCAAGTGACACGCTCTCTGCTGATGTAAATCGCCGTCTTGAGATGGATATGAGTTTAAATAGTAAGTGGCTACAAAAATTGGCTCATCTATAAGTGGCCATGAATGGCTAACGTTTTGACTTTTGCGCTACCAAATAGTTGTTAACAAGTTCTGAAATTCTGAATCTGTGCCAAGTTTTTAAATAAAGAGAAGCAATAAAGAAAACTACTTTTACTGTAGAAATCACTATAATGAAGAGCACATTTGCTTAAATAAAGAAACAAAATTGTTTCCACTTCATAAAGCTGTTGAAAAATGTATCTTGTTTTTAAGAAAAATTGCATTTTTAATGATCAGAAACATCTTTTCATTTGGCACTCTTATAGGGAAAAAAATTATTTTTGCCCTTCCAGAATTCGATCCGCTTTCCTGAAATCAGAGTGCAACAAAACTTTATTCATATTAAGAACTATATTTGTTCGAAGCAGAATTCCTTCAAAAAAACTTATTATGAAGCTTATTACGAGGAGATATATAATTTCCCAGAGAGGCTGGTTTCAGTGTGAAGTAATTTAAATTTCTTTCGTTTACTTGTTCAAGAAATGTTTTTCTCTTACAGTTATTTTGTTTGCAAATATGAAACATGTTTTTAAATATCATTTTTCTTTGTCTTTAATTCTTTTTCCACGGTGAATCTCGTTTATTGTTGATCATTTTCAGATCATCAACTTCAACAGCAATGTAGCTGCATTCAGCACAATTATGATTATTTTTTCTTGTATGCACTATGTTTGCATTTAGATTTCTATCACAGAGCAAATGTTTTTATCATATCCAGAATTTTTCTTTTCAGGAAATAAAACGGATTACTTTGCATGTGATAAAAATGGCTATTTTTTTTATAATGACACATTCGACTCTTTCTGCTTTACTATATCCAAAAATCTAGATTAATTGTCGCTCTCTGTTGAAATTACAATAAGACTATATAAGACCTCATAATTTTAAACTTTGGTCAGATGACGAGGACGGCAGATTCCACTTCAAACTTTCATACCACGCTAGGGAATTATGCAGAATTTAACACGTTGCCTAATACTTGATGACCTACCGATTCAGAAGTCAGGATCGCACCAACGAATCATAGCCGCCCATATTCACGTTTAGATTTATAAAAATGAATATTTATTAGGGAAATTAAGTTTTTGACGATACATCTGAACAGAATAATGAAGCAAAACGCTTTCATCATTTATTCGTAATATCTAAAGAAAAAGTAATTTTGTAAAAAATATCAATCACACTTACGTTGGTTTGTTGTTGTTGTTGTTGATGATGATATGCTTTCCAGATTTTCATTTAACGGTTAAAAGAATATTTAGAAAATCAAGATTAGTCAAATTATCAATATTATTGGAAGTTACCTAGCATTATTTAAATCGTATTAACAAATATATAAACAATATTTTAACAACATTTACTGTCAAAGATGCAATCAACGATTCATAGTTACATTCTCGAGGTTTAATTTACAATTTTTAATATTTTTCATAGGTTTCAACGAACGATTATTTAAAACTTTGTCTAAAATCTGAAAAAAATTGAAAATTTAAAAGTTTATTATTTCTAGAAATCTGAATTTATTCCAATAATTTAAAAACTAAATATCTTTTAAAATAAATATATGCTCTAAATTCACAATAAGAACTAAATTCTTTCATATTCTCATCAGAAAACTTTGTCCTTAGAATGATATATTTGGAAGTTATACAAGATAATTTTTCTCTTTCATATCTTGACATAGATTCAAAGAAAAAGTTTAAATGAACTGAATTGAATTCTGATAAATTAACCTTGATGTAATAGAGTCCAAAGCAAAAGAAATTTCTAAGAAATACTGAGCTGCAAATCTAAATTTAAATCTTCCGTGTAACTACAATAATGCAATTTCTCTTTGTACTTAATAAATTAACTAAGTAAAAAGTTTTTCTTACTTCTGATGCTCGTGGCATATCACCACTTTAAAGAGCGTTTAGTTTAGGCAGGGTGATTCAGAATTCATCATACGAAGTTGAAGATATGGTAGGGAACACTACAACTAACAGTTTGGATAGGAATGTATGGGCGCAAATCCCATGTTGAGGCACGAGCACAAGAAACGGCCATGAAAGCAAAAAAAAGTACATTTATAGCATCTTTAACAACTTAATATTTTATACAATTGGTCAAAATTGCGTCCACCAACAGTAATGCACGTTTGGCAACGTCCAAGGAGTGATAGAGGCATAATTTCAAAGATGCCAGGCAACGTCGAGTCGCATTGAATATTCGAATCCCGAGGTCTTCACCAGAGCCCGTTCAAAAATATATGCCAAGCACTCCCACGAAGTTTCAAAGCATGTTTTGGCCACCAGATTTTTGATTAAAAAATTATTTTATGATTTTCAGTTCACTAATAAATACGTATTTTTCTTAATTTTTTTCATTTTATTAATAATTATTTTCTATTTTTTATTCTTCAATATATTTTATAATTCATTATTATGGAATATCGTGATTAGTTTTTTCTCGAATTTCCTACCGGATGATATCTCTCATATATAACCAAATTAATTGATAATTAAGCTCTAAAAATATTATTTTTTTTATTATTCATAGAGAACATACCACTGGTACTGGAACAGGTGGGGAAAAATCGATTACAAATTTTCCATCTTCTCTAGCATGAAATTTAGAAACATGAGAGATGTTAAGTTACCTAAATGAAAGAGTGCGATAATACTTATTTGTAGCAAATTACAAACTCTCAAGAAAAAGTGCCTTTTGTCGAGAGGAATTACGAAAGGAACAAAATAATTGAAACCGTTCATTGAAAGAAAAATGAAAGTACAAGGAAAGGGCCAGTAGATTCCATAAATGGTAAGGAATGTTTTGTGGAGAATAAGGATGAGGATTTACCATTACATGTCTTGATATTGAATCAAACTCGTAAAAATTAACTAAGCAAAAGTAAAATCTGATAATTAAAGTCGCTGCAATAAAAGATAAAGATAATAGTTTATAATAAAACATAATAATTTTAAGATAATAAAGAAAAGATAATAGTTTGTAATAAAAGGTAAATATAGTCTTTGTAGAAAAACAGAGATTCAGAAAAAGAAATTTACGAAAATTTTAACAAAGCAAAAAAATTTTAGATTATTTTATTAATTTAGTAACTTTTAATTATTAATAATCATTTCTCAGATTATTATATTACTAAATTACTTAAATTCCGACTACATTATTAATTTTTTTATTTTTTACTAATTCAATCACTTATATTACATCAAAACCAAGACAGAGATAGAAAGATAATTATAAGATATTTGAATCTGAAACTGCAATCTCCAATTATAATGAAAACAACATAAAATTATTTTTAATATCTTAATCCCCTTTTCCAAGTTTTTATAAGTTGCATATGGATGAAACAAAGGAAAATAATTTATTGAAGTAACAATTTATGTTGAAAATTTCCATCCAAAAAAGATTTATCATTAATAACACTGAAGAGCTTTAAACGTTTCCATAAAGCAAAGTAAAAACAATTTTCTTTCTTAAAAAGTAATTTCACATCATTTTCTTCTTTCCCTTGGTGCAACTTGATTGCTATTTCAGAGAACTAGAGACAAATTTTAAAAATCTCTCATCACTCCCACACGAATTACTGAAAAATGAGTTGAAAGAATTCATTTCTTGATAAATGTTTCAAAGAAATGTTTGAGATTTGAAAAAGTGGCTTTTTATCGTCATTAACCGCAAATCTTCCGATAATAATAAATATGTGGGCTCTAATCGATTGCTTAGCATTTGTGCGGGAGAATATATTTTTCGTAGGTGTATCTTAGTGATAAAAATACGGTTTCCAGAGAAGAGATGAAAAAAATTAGTTTGAATGAATAAACGGATTCTGTCTGTCAAACATTCTGTAGGAATGGTTTAAAACATAACAATGCCCAAGGAAGTGACATTATTTTAACTCGTAAAATTAGGTTTGTTTAATTTGTAAAGATAACTGTTCAAATTAACTGTAACCAACTAATTTTATAATTATCTTACTGAATTAGCTGTTTCATCACTTTGAAAACTGAAGTAATTTTTTAACTGTATTGTCTATAAATTATTCTTTGTACAATTTGTTCTGGGAATTGTAAATGCCAGCACCTATACCCAGTGACGAAACAAGACATTTTGGCGCCCGGGGCAAAATCTGCGTTTAGCGCCCCCCCCCCCCCCTACACCTACCCCGAACACCAACAATTAACACATAGATTAGTTTGTTTAAAATCTTAATTAAAACCTACCATTCTATACTGAAAAAGGACTGGTGCCTAAAGATAAGAAAAGGAAAACACTTAATTTATATGTTTGTAAGTTTTTAATAAAGAAAAAAAGCATGCGCAGAAAATAACTTTGTTTGACCTAATACAAATACGCTAAGTTCAAGTTTTACATAGTGTACATTAGAAAAAAAACATGTACAATAATATAACACTGATAATATCCTAACTAAGTGTTCCAATTGAAAAATTAATGTTTCAAACAATTTTTCAGATGGATATTAGTTTACTCTGTTAACCATTAAACACAATCAAATTATTTTAGTTTAATTTTCCTTTTCTTTACTGCAAAAGTTTTTATCGCATCATCGTAAGAAATCTTTGACGCCTTCTCATGTTCAACATAAATCACTGCAAGATTAGATAGGCGGTCTTGCTTGGTTAAGTTTCTTAAATAGTCTTTTTTTTATAATTTTAGGTTTGCTAAAACTTCTCTCATTCGATGCGACAGAAACTGGTAGAGTCAAGTAGATTCTTAGGGCCGTGGTCAAATTTGAATAGTTTTCATGAAGACCAGTTGTATATAGATAATTAAAAAAGTCAAGAGCAGTAGCATTTAGCTTACTCCTTTTTTATTCATTTTCAGCTAAATTGTCGCTACCTATCACAGAATACTTAAAACTCTCTATTTCAACAGCTAGTTCATCCTTCTCCAGATCATGTGGGTACAAATTTGCCAAAGTAGTAGCAGCCTCCTCTCTTAAAGTTTTATTATCAAGAGTTGTCAGTTGTTTAGGAGACAAGAATTCGAAAATTTCATTCACCTTTTGCATTGATTGTAATCGTCTCTCTAACTCAGCTTCTATTCTATTATTAACTTGCAGTAAGGCAAGTTTTAATTTTTTTTAATGTTGAGAAATTTCAGAGCTTTCATCTTCACATTTTTCTTCAAAAAATCTTTTCTTCTTCTTCCTCTTCCTTACCTCCTTAAAAGACGGGTCTGGATTAAGAGCAAGACAAGAATGTTTTGCTTCTTCAAGGACTTCATTCAAAATTGTACCTGTACAATCTTTTATTTGTGCAGTCAGACCTTTTAAGAGGTTGCAGGCAACATCAATGAATCCTCTTTTTGAAGCATTTTACTGACGATGTCTATTTTTTTAATGTTTTCTGCCAGAAGCAAGTAAAAGCTACAAATTCAAAGGTCTGAATACCTTTCAAATGTGAAACAGCCCCAGACTTCGTTTTAGGGCTCGATACTGCATCTAATGCCAGGAGATTCACAGCCTCTACAATCTTGACCAAGTGTTTGTGAACGACAGTTATAGGTTCTCTACGAGATGACCACCGAGTGTCACTTTCTTTTTTTAGTGCCAGTGGCGAATACTTTAATAAAACCTCCCATCTATTAGTAGAAGCGCTAAAATATGCCATTTCATGTACTGCTGTAGCAGCATTTACACCGACCAAATTCAGTGATGAGCAGCACACGGTACAAATTTGGCCAAAGGGTTACTTTCTGAAATACGTGCTTGTACTTCCTGATATTTACCAGCCATATTTGCGCCGTTATCGTATGATTGCCCTCGGCAGTTCTTAAAGTCTAATCCTTCTTGTTCAATTTTCTTCAAAATCTCCTCCGAAAGTACGACGCCAGTTTTGTCACTCACGCTAAAAAGTCTATGAACCTTTCAGTAAATTCTGGAACATTTCCAATCTCTCACGTACCTCAAAACCTGAGACATTTGTTCAAGGTGGCTGACGTCAGGTGTACAATCAAACATATCAGCATACTACTTGGCTTCCTTTACCTCTTCCATGATTTCTTCTCTTATTTTGTTAGAAATTATCTCGAGAAATTCATTTTGAGTTTTAGATAAAAAAAATATGTAACTTGACCCTTTCTATGGCTAAGGATATGTTCCCTAAGTGGAGGGTGATAATGAGATACAAGTTCTATACCTTCATTGGTATTTTCTTTTAGCCACGATGACAAAATGAGGAGGGCAGATAACTTTGTTTTTCTCTCTCTTTAGCTTTTCTACGATTTTCCGCGCCCGGCAATTTTCTGGACATCTTTCGTTGAGTAGCAGAGTGAGGTTACGTTACGGAATTGTCTTCTACGGTCCGTTTCAATATCTGAAGACTGCCTCTTTTGGACGATTTTACTCAGTAAAGGGGTGATGGGGGTGTAATATGAGCCCATTTCCGGAGTCCGGACAGGCGCATACGCGGAAGGAAGCTGTAGTGTGATGCGTTCCAACATTCCTACGCGAATCCATGAGTCACACCCCTCAGGGCCCTGCGTCTCGTTGAGCCGGCGTTGAATGGGTTTTATCAACAGACACATCTTAAGTAAAATTAATTATTTAACCCTTTATCGACTGACGGTACTTTAAAGTACTGCTTTAACCACGTTCATACCTTCGCAATATGGCCGTTTTACCTGACAGTATTCACAAGAACACGGAGAATGGAGTTTCAATAACAAGCAGTAAATGGCAGCTGAAGGCAGAAAGTAAATTTTTTCAATTATTAATTAAATTAATTAAGTAATTTTAATTAATTAAAAAAGTGTTTTCCTCATTCCCAGGGTTATTCTACATACAAAAATTATCTAATGATTAAAAAACAAAATTAAAAAGTTGCTAGTAGGTAAATTCCGTAAATAAAGGGTTAATAACATTACAACTGGTTTTGATTCCGGGCTAGAATTTAAACAGAAAATAAGAAGTAAAACATAATTTTTTAAATATTTTTATGCTATTTTTTTAAACTTTTCTTTTAAATTTTTCACCTCCCCTGGGGTGGCGCCCCCTCCCGGCTGGCGCCCGGGGCAACTGCCCCGGTTGCCCCCCTCTTGTTTCGTCACTGCCTATACCACCATTTATTGAGGATCATTAAAATTTTAAAATGTGAAGTTGACAATCAAATTATCATCTAACGATTCCTATGTTTACATCAAATATTCAAAACATTCCTTAAGCATTCCAGGTGATTTCTTGTCTATTTTACTGCCTTCTTGTACTGAAAATATTATCTTTATTTGTAAACTAAGAAGATCTTGGCGGACAAATTAATTTTGAAGTATTTGAATTTTAAATAGAGTGAAAGAAGGGTTCGTATCTTTTTAGTTCTCTATTTTTTCCAAACCAAAGGAGCATATCCGTCTTCAAAATGTCATTCTACTTTTACTCTCCATAAACCAATTCAAAAAGTGTTTATTTCTCTCTTTAAAATTACTGGCTTTAGAAATTTTTAATAAAAATATAGACAGAAATGTTTTTTTACCATCGAAAGTTTTACAAAATAAGCTGAAAATGTTGAAAACTAATAGGTTAAAAGAAAAAAAATGGACTTTCAATATAAAGTTTTAACATTTTGGACATTTTCTAATGTGTCTCTGATCTCTGAAGCACATCAAAACAACATCATTGCGAACTTCAAAAATCAAACTATATGCTTTACTACTCTAATAATAAGTATTTTTTAGCTTTTTCTACTCCTTATTTTAGTTATGCATCATATTTAACATGCGAAATATCATTACGAGTAAAATTACAATTTTTGTTTCAAACACAGAAATGCATTTTGTTTTATACTTTTAAGAAATCATTCTAGGTAGTAAGTCTGCAAACCTTAATAGAAACAAATATCTTTCATCAATTTATTTATGATGCATTCTACGAGTATAAAAGTTTATAACATAAATAAATCCTTCAATTTTGATACTAAAAGTTTGTTGCTCGCGGAGCATTCTAAAACCATGATTAATTCGTAGTTTTTTTAATTTTGGGGAACTCGAAATGCAAATGAAAATGAGTGTGCATCAAAATATGGGAAGCAATCCTTATTCAGAATAAAAATCTATTAAATATATATAAATAATTATTTTTCCGACTATCAAATTTTCTGAGTTTGTTAACTAGATGTAAAAGATGGAAAAAATCATAATTTAGGTCAGTCTTGGATATTTTTGATTTTCATCGTATCGTAGTTGTAAAATTATATCTAAACATGCAAAATAATTGCGATGAATTATAAATATATTTTAGCATTATTTTAAGTTAGAGCCTGGAAATTCACAAGGGGATAAGAAAAAATATGCGTCTTTTTATTAAACGGGACAGAAATGCAATTTGATAGAAAAATAGAGCCTGTAAATGGAAAAAAATTTAAAAGTCCAAATTTTAAAATATCAAACGGTATTGTTATGTTAGTCAAAAATACCAGAAATAATCTATTTCATTCTGTTAGAACAATACGTAAGTTACTATTTTACGTTGAATTGATGAATAAATATATGTAAATAAATCTTGCTCGCTTCAATCATTTAGTCGCTTTATAGTGGAATGTTAAATGAAAGAATACAGTTATGTAATTTGCACAACAGACTTTCTTTGAAAAGCAGATTTTCCATTGCTTTTGTCTAAAAATAACCCTACCTTGCTAAAAATTATTAAATGTTATACAAAGGAATTAAGTCTTGATGTTCCTCAGAACTGCACAGTATGTTTGAAGGAAATTTCAATCAAATGAAATTAGAAAGAATGTTTTATAATTGAGTTATATTATGGTGCGATCGCATTTTTATGAATCAGTTTATCAGTTATGTATGGAAGCAAAATTTTGTTTTCCTTAACAGTTAAAAAAATTACATAAACGTGTATTCAAAAATTTTATTTTGACAAATATCCTTTTTAGAAGTGTAGATATAGTTTCTTTCAACGCTATTCAACTCTATTGTTATTCATTGAAACGGTTCGAAATTATCTGTATAATTCTCAAAGGCTTTTAGTTATATTCTACTGAAAATGTATTTTTGCCCATCTAGAGTTTGAATCAATAGTATTTGCGATTTTTTATTGCTTTCAGCACTCCAAAGATATTGAAATAGTTGGAAATGAGTTAAAAATGCATGCTTGTTAGGCTTTGTTTAAGAAGCGCGATTTATTTTAACTTTCCATCTAGGTTTTAACTTATCTGCATTAAGTTAATTTACGACAAGAATACTGATATCGATTAATTTTTTATAGAGTTGTGTATTTCACAGGGTGATTCAGAACAATTGTTCTATAATTTGCAAGGAGGTCAGGAATACAAAACCAGGCAACAATTATATATGTGACATGGGATCGCAACCACAAAGTGCAATCTGTAGAAGTGTCACTGTGACATGAAGCAGCATGTCGTAGCGCAGGCTGATAGTCCTGCCTGACTTTTCTTCACGGTCGAAGCTACATTTTCAAGTAAGGATGTGGTCAAGGAAAATAATTGCCACTTTACCTATTCGAAAACCATCTGTACCAAGGCAACAAGGTGCAAAGCAACATTTTGGCATCAACTTTGAGCTGGCATTGTGAAAAATTGTTTTCTCAGTTATAAACCTCGCGAAGCAGCAGACCTTAGCGCAGGCTGGTTATCACGAATAGTCGAATGTGCATTTTAAAGGAACGATATGTGGCGATTGAGATTAACTGGGCCCTTCACCGCTGTTCCAATCTGGATTTTTTGGAACACGGAAGGAAAAATCAATCATCAGGCTGAAAAACTGATGACAATTAGCATAGCGGAACGGAAGGGTCGGAATTCAAAATAGTTTGAAGTCTGATTGGAATGGCCGGTTCGCTTTTTGAGAACCTCGCTGCGAGGCTACCGGAAAAACAATAGTTCTGCCTAGATTGGAACCTCGCGTCGAGGCTAGAAATTAAACTGGAAATCTCCCGTGTTGGGAAGGAGGAGTTTGGGTGGAAAAATTCTGCGACTTTGAACCTTATCTCAAAACAAACTTTGGAACATCCGTGAATGCTTTGCCTAATTTTTCAACTAAAATGGGCGGGGTAAAAACCGCTTTTAGGACAAATGCCATAGCTTAGCCTTCTCGTGAATGCCCAACTTTAGTTGACATCTGCGCCTATTTGAAAACCCAAGACCCTCAAGGCAGCACGGTTCACAACAACATTTTGGCATCAATGTTTGGCTTCATAATGTGGGAGGCAGTTTGCTCTGCTTATATTTACTGAAAACTCGTCTTGACTGGAGAATCAATCGGATATTCTTGCAGGATGTGTTCTCCGAGGTACGTTCTCTGTTCGCGGTTCTTGGTGCAGTATGGTCGTATTTGGCTCTTGTGCCATTAAGCTGAAATAGCCAACCAACCAAATGGCCGTGGTTCAAAACTACGAGGTCCATCTCAAAATAGGTCTCGCGTTGCTTCAAAGCGGGGTGTTAATATAACTAAACTAAACTGGGATACGTTCCGAAAGGCATTTGCTGAAACATTGTATTTTGTTCTTTTGGCTACTTCAATGGCACAATGATACCTGTAGCTGTCGTGCGGTGCTTTTTTGACGCCATGTTTTTGTTATTTATTGCTTGGTTTTGTATGTTAAACCTCCTTGAAAATTATTAAACAATTGTTCTGAATCATCCTGAATATTATACGTACCCAAAACGAAGTAAATTCTGTCCTATGTCAAATACAATTTGAATGAGTAGGAAAACTAATTAATATGGAGACTTCACTTAAGACATTCAATACATGCCACAAATTCCGGCCAGGTGCGTTCAAATATACTGAAGTAACTAATGATGAACTCAAATAAAGAAACATTAAAATAATTACTAAAAGTGCTAAGATTTAAAAAATGAATGAAAAAGGGAATCTTCTACCTATTAAGATAAATTAGACAACATAGTAATGAGACACGCATAGAGCGAAATACATTACAAATAAATATTAAATGATTTAAATAATACATTTTTACAGGAGTATAGAAACTTAGGGATTGTCTTGTAAATAAATGAAACAGCAATTATCATTAGATTCCGTTTATGGCGCTTTAAAGATTAAAAACGCAATAAAGCTTCTAAAATAAGTTTAAATGAACATAACACAGAATTATGTCTTCAGCAGTGAAAAGCGTCAAAGGATAATCAAAAATGCATTTATAATATTTTCGTGCACATGTGCTGAAAAGAAAAGAAAACGCCCAAAAGTAACTAATACAATCAACCGAACAGGCTGGAAATTATGAAAATTAAAGTATAAATATTTTCAAACAAAACCGAAAAAGCGAAGAAAATTCAAACAAGAAAAAATGTACACAAGCTTTTCTATTAAAGATGTATATGCAAACTATTAATATTTGAAAATGAGTTGTTTTGTGCAATGATTGAGAAGAACTGTTTGCAATTCGGGAACATTATGCGTTTTTTAAGAGGACAAAACAAAGAGAAAAAAAGAATTAGAAAATATAATTATTAGCCAAAAATATAAATAACAGCAAAATATAGGTGCGGTTGTTGAAAAAAGAGCTTATTATTCACTGACAGTATTTAACATTTGATTAAAGCACCCCCATAATTAACTAGGAGTTTATTAATCTTTTGCATTAGCTGCATCAACATACGAGGCAAGAAAGCAACAAATATTAATTAGTAACAATTATAAGCAAAATCTACATTCAAGAGAATTTTTTTCCACCCTTCCAATAAACTTCTTATCCCCCAGGCTCTTGTAAGAATAGACATTACCTCTTTTCTGAAATAATTACATCCAGGTAAATATTATGCGCATGCTAGACATGTTGTTTACCATTAATCTTGGTTCATTTTTCTATATTTTTGAGGTATTTGTTTTGAATACTATTTTCTTTTGCTTGTAATTCTTCAATTCAAGTTTATTTGATTTTTTGGGATATGTCAGTCAGTACCAAAGAACGAAAGTTAAATTGTCTTTCTGCCGTCGCAAATGTAATTCGTTGTTCTGGAATTTTTTAGATTGCCCAGTTTAGGGCTCTTTGCTACGTTCGTTCATTCTTGATTGTTTATATCTATATGCGATGAAAACAACTAATTTCTGTAATTAATAAAACTGCGTAGTTTGTTCAGTTTTGTTTGCATGTTGTTAATGAAACTTTAAAAGCTGCCATTTAAATCGGAAAATTTTTACTATGAAAAGATAAAAGACCTCTATCTTCAAATGAATTTTGAAATAATTATTATATTTATACAAAATGAATGTTCTAGAAAAGAAACTCCTGTATGATAATTCGATCAATGTTTGAGAAATATCTTTATTATTTCAAAAATTTACTAAGGAATGTTTAAGTGTATAAAAAGCTCATTTATAATAGAAGAATATATATCGGAGTACTATATTTGCATTTCTTCTGCTTTTAGGGTGGATTTCGTGTTCCGTAAAGTCGTAATTGTACTTACGAATTAGATTGGAACGAAAATAACTTTTTTTCTTTTTTTTAACTTGTAATAGTGCGCAAAAGTTGCCTTTTGATGCAAAAAAGGTAAAAAAAATTGATGGCAATCGGAACATGTCTTGAGATGCCGCAAGTACGATAAAGCTTCATAAATTTGAAAATTTTTGCTCTATTCCAACCTTTTTCTATAATTTCTCATTTGCAGTCAAAAAAACTCGCATGAAATATTTTGTACTTTTTATTAATAGAACAAACGTTTTTAGGGTGCTTAAAACCTATTGTTAGCATATAAAAATATTAATTATTAGCCAAAAATGTGCAAGAAATCGGCTATGAATAAAAAGAGAATAAGCTGTATCTAATCTGGAATTATTTCTCTGTTATACATTTAACTGACGAAAAAAGCTAACAAGTACTTTTATGCATCCTTGTAATTGCTGCTGTATAGCAAAATGTATTTTGTATTTTGCCAATCCACCGATAATTAATAAAGTTAACGGGAGAGAAATTTTTAGTACTGTGAGGTGATATTTGTTTGTGGAGCGAGTTCTTGCCATCTCAATAAATTTAATATTTATATTTTCTTACAGCCCATATTTTTTTCTTGTATTATCTACACAAAAAGAGCAGCAACAAATGTATATATTTTCCTTAGATGCGAGTGAAAAAGGGCATTTTATAATATGTATGGAAATATAGGTCGTTTTTGCTTAGTTTTATCGTTAAGGATAGAATACCGAGCATTTGTTTATAAAAGAGCCTATTCCCCTTGACGAATTTTATCCAAAATCTGATACATAATTACAATTTTGGCGTAAATACCAGATATCATTACTTTTGTACGTTGCATTTTTTAAAATTATCTTGTTCGCATACAAACAGGCAGCTCGAATACCAAAAATGTTTCCTACGGACTCAAGAAAGAGACTCAAATGAAAAAACCTAAAATCTACAGGTTAAATTTTTTCATGACTCAACGTCGCGCAAGTAACCGATTGTTGTCAGTCGTTTCGTCCAACTTCGCAACTACAATAAATTTTTATAAATTTGAATTTTTTTTTATCTATTTCAACCTTTTTCCTCTAATTTCTAATTTACAGTATAAAAGCTCAAATTAAATATTTTGTACTTTTTATGAATAGAAAAACGTTTCTAGGATCTTTAAAACCTATTGTGAATATATAAAAATATTGATTATTAGCCAAAAATGTGCAAGAAATCGGTTGTTGAGAAAGAAAACATGATGTTTTCTAATCTGGGAATATGCTCTGTTATACTTTTAATTAACGAAAAACGCTTACAAATACTCTATGTATCCTTATTATTAGCATCAGTAGATACGATTGGAAGTTATTAGTGTGGGGGTTGGCAAAAAATTGTAGACAACTATAAGTATCTGGAGTATAGAAGGTAGACAACAAATTTTAAAATTTAGCTACGAAAGCTGGCTGGCTACCGAGCTGGTTTCGCCGGATTCTTTTGTTTTCTTATGAATCTTCGTTTTAGAGAGTTAAAATGAATTAAAATTTAATTTCTCCCGGTGGTGCGCGAAGAAAGCAGCCCCTACTCGCCGTCATTGTTTAATATTATGTAATAAAATGTATTTTGTATTTTGCCAATGAATCAAGTAACTTTGTTGTTCGTTATTCTACTATTGCTTGCATTTTGATTTAGAATGGCACGTGAAACTGTATTCATATTAATATTTCGTTTTTATCTTGAAATATTATATTTCAACCCGAGTAGGATTAATACTGTGAGATTACATTTGCTAGAGGTGCGAGCTCTTGCCAAATCAAAAAATGCAATCTTTAATAAACTTTATGGTTTTTTTCTTATCCTATCGACTTAATAAGGACATTTATAATTGTTTTTATTTTTCTGAGAAATGAGACAAAATGTTCAGTCTTGTTGTTATGCAATATTCAGCCCCTTGACATGAAGCAGTTGATGGATAAGGCGCCTACAAATTCAAGAGAATATCTCGTCGTCCGATATTTTTTGAGGAACAAAATCATCCCCGCTGTAGGAGGCTTCCATTCCATTCCGTTCATTCCATCCCTACCTTGTGTGAATTGTGGATTCGGTCATAGATGATACTTTCAGCAAATCTTTTTAGTTGTTCGTTGCGGCACCTCGAGACATGTTCTGCTTGCCATCAAATTTTGTTTTTGTCTTTTTTGCATCAAAAGGCAACTTTTGCGCACTATTATAAGTTAAAAAAAGAGTTTTTCGTTCCACCCTATTACGTTACCGTTGACCAATTTTTGTTTACATATTATCCCATCTTCCATTTTGGCCAAATAAGTCCCCAGAGGACACGATATAATCAGGGAGGGGGGTGGCTGGAAGTTTTCTCCGCCAAACTGATTGGCTTAAGTGTGACGGGATTTTCGGCGTCTTTCGTGATCGACCGCATGATACGTAAGCAGCACTTTTTAAACGTTTACGGATTAAAGCAGTATGACAAATGGTACATAGTATTTCAGATATTCAAACTGATACTAACTTATAAGTGCAAATAAGAAATCTTTTTCGTCGGTTACGTTCACAAAACTCATTCCCTTGGAGGAGTAATTCTGAGGAATGATTTCTATTCTATCAGAAAAATCGTGGAAACTACCGTGAAGTAAAAATCCAAAATAATCGCAAATAATTCAGAATATTAATGTGGTGATTGTACATAAAAACGTAAAATATATTTTCAAACAGGGAAATCAATTCATTAGACATCAAAGTCACATGACATACTAACTACTCATGCCATCTTACACCTTACTGCGTGGTGTCTTAAGCTTTTTCTGAATCACGAATCGTGATTCACGTTGCGCAATTCATGGCTACATTAAACTGGCACAGCCCATTCGAAGTGTATCTCATGACTATGACATTTTTCTTCGTTCGCGAACTCACTCCAATCCATAAACGAAGAAAAAATATGATTGTGCTAAATTTAATGAAAAGAAATCTCTAAAAGTTATTCCATTTCACAAAGTTACTTAACCTTTTTTAAATCATTCTTAAGACAATGCTGTATTGAGCTTCTTTTTGTGTGTGGGGGTAGGAGGTAGGCTGTTGAGTACTAGAACTTACTACCTTCTTGGTTAAGAATTACAATTTTAGTGTAATCGGCAAGATGCTTTAAAGTAGAAAACTAATTTTCATTGAATCCGTCATAGATTATATAAAAACCTGAATGCATGCATATTAACAGGCGTTACAGATGAGGAATTGCTAGGATAGGTATAGAATTTTTTACAACTGAATCGTGAGAAATTTAGTGTTCCAAACATCATTCATGAAGTTTTTACGATAATGAATATTATAATAATATTAATATATATAAAAAATAGTAAATGTCAAGCTTGAAATTTAAAGAATCCAAAAGTTCTTAAAAATGTTCTTTACAAATCTTTATAGAATCTAAAGATAACTAAACAACCTCTGAAAGATATATTTGTTCAAATGGTATTCTTATGTTCTTCAGAGTAATAAAAGTAATTTGTTTCCTTTTGTTAGAATAAAATTTAAGAAAGATAATGAGTTCACATTTCACCAATCCGAAAATTGTGAATTTTAAAAAGTAAAAATTCAGCAGTTTCTGCTATTTCCTACGCACAATCATCCCTAATCGAAAGGATGCCAAATGATTTTGTGTAATCAAGAGCAATCATTGAGTATAATGCTTATTGAGTACAAAAATACGTTCGTTCACGGTAGAAAGGAGCTTATTAAAAAGGACAGTTTCGATTGATAAATGGTGAAGGAAAATAACGGGTCTAAAAGAGAGACTGTCATAAAGGGAAAATTTCTATATATTAAAGCAGCATTTTTGTTTATTGAGAATAAATAGAATATTTCTCAGAATATCAATCATATAAATAATATATTATGTAATTTAACTTCTGGATTGTTTATAAGAGAGACTAAGAATTTTATTTTTATCTAATCAATGAAAGATATATTTATTCTAAAACAGAAGAGAAATGTCGGCGTAAGAGTCCATAGTGGAAGAAGAAACTTATGGAGATACCGTTACTTGCGAGTTGATCCTATCCTTTGTTATTGTTCCTATCGCGGAGCTAACTTTGGCGAAGATAATGAAATTCATTAGAAAAAATGAAAACCTCCTAAATAAGTGTCATGACTTAACAGATGATGACTCTTCAGATATTGAAAATTCTTCTCCTAGGCCACATGCACTGTGTTATCGGCACACCTCATTTAAGGCCATTTTTGTAAATATTTACACTTGACAAAAATAATTTAATGTATATGAAAATTGGTATTGTGTGATTTGAATTTCGCAGAGATGCTATATTATTTATTTATAAAAAATATAGAGCTTTCTTTGTTAAAAATCCTAATAACAAGAGGGAAGACTTCTTATAATTTTGTGTTAAGAACTGCGGAGACAGAAAAATTCATTTATTCTGGAGAAATGGCTCCCACAAGTAATTATTTACCAAATTTCTGTCAAGATAAACCATGAGTTATTTGCTATTAAATATCTGGAAAGATCAGAATTTGCAAGCACTCCACATAAAAATGTTGGCAGAACCTTTCGATTTACTAATTTTCTAATACCTCTCTTCGAAAATATTTATATAAGAAAGAAAAGCATACTGAAAATTGAGATATAGCTCGGCATGTGTAGGAAGAATTATCAGTAAAATATAAAAAATTTCGATATGTAAGGATGACAAATAAAATAATATTTGTCTATAATTTTTTACAAGCAAAACTGCTAAAGATATTTTGGTTGAAATTTAATAGAGAAAGTCTGATAGCAAAATTTTTTCTTTAAATTCTGTCGATTATTCCATTCAACCGTTTTCACAGAAACAGATTTACATTTTCTTCAGAAATTCAAAAGAACATTACATAAACGATAGATAAGTTATATATAATTAGTTTAAATATCTGAAGAAGGATTCATAACTCTGAGGAAAAGAAAACTGCTGACTAAAACTGACGAAACTCATAAGATCATAACTCATAATTTAAAACAGTATAATTTCTTTTATTTCTTGATTTTAAAATAATCTTCAACAGATTTACATTTTATCAAAGCTAGTTTATAAATTTTTAATAAAAAAAGCAACTCTTCAAAGTATTTGAATTTATGAACAAACTTAAATTATAATGTTATTGTATTTAACCCTTTTTATCCCGACGGTACTTAAAAGTCCCACTTTAATCACGCTTATATCTTTGCAACGTGAACTTTTTTCTTGGCAGAATTCGCAAAAACACGATGAATGTCGTTCCAACAGCAAGAAGCAGATAGCAGCTGAAGGCAGAAATTTTAAAAAAATTAATTAATTAATTAATTAAGTTATTATAATTAATTAAAAAAGTTTTTTTTTCCTCTATCCTGGAACTATTCTGCTCCAAAACTTATCAAATGGTTCAAAAATAAAATTGCAAATTTGGTGGTAAATTAATTCGGGATACAAAGGGTTAAAGTGTATCCAAACTGTCTTTACTTTTTATTCCTTTATATCAAACAAATAAACCATTTTCAAAGTACGGGAAACCTCAATATTTCGTCCTTCACTTCATAACACTCAGTGGAAACAGTATATGATATTTTATCCCAAAGGAAGTTAAAATTCCTAGACTTTTGAATCTTTTATTTATAAGAGGTATAAACGAATTAATTATCAAATTTATTTTTCAAAACCATCAATAGAAAATTAGTTCAACTAAATTTAATTTAAATTGTGCTGTATTCTTCTTGATTACGGGACACCTCTCCCCTGGTTCCGGAGACGAGTCCATTGTCAGGATAGTGCTGGGGGCCCGTGAGATGTTCTCGTACTATATTTTCTTTATATAAATATACACTTTCTCGTACATCGATGTTTTCATCCGGAGGGTCACCAAAAATTGTGCTATATCATTTATTATACGGACAGTTAATATAAAAATATTTGCCTTTTCTTGCAAATTTGAATTGAATATCAAAAGAAATTGAATTGATTTCACGATGAGGAAAATCTTAAGAGAAATAGAGTTCCAAAAAATGGATTTCTATGCCTTCCTCTAAAAACAAAACGGATTTAGAAATGCAAGACACTTGAATCAAATAAGTTTCCCAAATATTTTACAAAATAAAAGAGGTATAATAGTTTTGTTAAGCTTATGAAACTGGGATGTTAAATATTTCTTAGTTTCTACGAGTACTTCATATTTTTTGGTATATAATTGCGACAAATTCTTTTGCGAAGTATTAAATTCTGAATAAAGTGCGTTTTTTACGCTTTTTGCTCTTATTTATTTCTCCTGTGATAAAGCTTCTGTACCATCTTACGTTCTTTAGTGTTACAGTCATAAACCGGATGGAAGCAATTACATCTAGTGCTCGGAAACTTTCTCTTGGGTCTATAAAAAATACATATCGTATGTGTCAAGTGATAAAGAAGTAGTTATAAATCATTGTCCAACATAGAATTTTTCTTTCGTAGATATTAGTATCATATTTTTACTATGCAAGTTGAAATTGGTAGCGCTCCGCTGGTTTAAAGGAAACATGATATTTTAAACGAATTACAACCCTATTATTTAAATAAAGTAACGGGCGAAATTTAAGAAATGACAGTATAAATTGTATGAATTTGCTAAAAACCTGTTTAAAAATTAGCAAAAAAGCATCCAATTAATTGAAAATTCATTAAAAATTAAATGAATAAGTTATTTCAATTATTGGGTTATGGTTCTTTAAACAAAAATGAAATATAGAAAAGATCTTATGATCTAGAACCTCCATGAGATGACAAAAATGGATCTGAATAAGTATATCTCTTTACAAATTACAATTCCTAACCAAAATATGTATATTTAAACTGCAATATTCAATATGCAGTTCGCCGTTAACTATATTGTCTTATATAGACTAAAAATAAAGATATACTAACATTGAAGCTTTTGTTCACATGTCTAAAACTTAATAACAGGAATACTTTAAAAAATTGAGCAGTTAAGAATACTATAAAAAATTGAGGAAAATCACTGTTAAATTGGGGGGGGGGGACTCAGACAGAAACTGAAATCGCTATGCCTGAATCCCATAATTCAAATTAGCATCAAAGATGCTAATTTGAATTATGGGATTCAGGTTATGGGATTCAAAGATGCTAATTTGATATCGATTTTTCACTCACTTTCTGATGTGCTAAAATTTTGAAATTTTGTACATTCTTGTGTTCTTAATGAAAATGCACTTTCTAAATGTTTTCAGAACTTAATAATCTGTTAATCGATTAAATTAATCAAATTTTGATTCCAAACGCGTAGTGCCACCTGGTAGTGAAATTGAGAAAGAAAGTAATTTCAAAATTCCATCATAATTATAATAATGGAGACTAAAAAGTGTGAAAACAGTTATAATAAAAATGTTCTTTTTAGTACACCAATAAATGCGTATTCTTAAAAAGCTTTTATACTCAGTATATTTCTTATATAACTTTATATAATACCAAATTTCATTTAAATGTGTTCACCAAAAGAGTGTCGGCGGTCACCCCCTTACCTTTTGGTGAAAAAATTAAGCTTTTATTTCATTTTAGCTGCCTAAAACTAGGAAGTATATACAGGGTGTACACAAATAAAGTGACACATTTCAAAAATTAATTTTTAAAAACTAAAAATGTTGGAACTACGTTTTTTTTAAATAAGAGGGCATCTCAAAAAGTATTTTTCAGATAGGTAACGCGGCGTTACGCCTGTAAGGTCTTAGCCCAGTATTATCGGGGTCTGATCAGAGATCAACAGACACAGAATTACAACACATCAAAATTTAATTACACTTCTTGACTAATGGCCTATGTACAGGTCATAATTACAAATGATTTGTACATTCAAGAATACAGAATAAAAAGTCCCGGATATGTATCGCGAGAGTCAATAATGAACGTAACTTGACTTAGTCGAAGTTACCAAGGTGAGTTTACTCGTGATGCAACTGATATTTAGTTCAGGAACTATGAGAGTTCAGCAAATTGTAACAACTCGAGGCGACCCTAATAGCACAGAAAAAACGGCCAATATTTTAAGAATAATATTCTGGAATCTCCGTCTTGTTATTCTGCGGCATTCGGCGCGAATGATAATGTGTTTGGCGGAGAAATCTGTTAATGGTTGAAATTCTTTCGGTAACCCTTAAACTAAGGGGTAAGCACGAGGGGGTCACGAAACACTCCAGGCCTTCATTTCTCCCAAGGAAGGCGCAAGAGTTGTAGCGTCTCCCAGACTCCTGCTTAACACACAGGTCTATAGAACTGCCATGGGGAGTTTCCCCTCACCAATTATCTTGTACAAGTGGTGGTTGTGAGGTCATAGCACGGCTTGAAACGCTTTCATTCGTTTGATAAGTAGAAACATTCGCTTCATGAAAAATGCCAATGTGATTCTAACATTAAAATAAGGAGTTCGTTTCTAGATTATACAAAATAATTTATTGAAATTAAATAAACTGAAGAACTATTTATGATTGCAAAGAATATGAAAAAATAAACAATCTACATTTTATAGCTTTTAGCAATTAAAGAAAACAAAGCAATTGAATTATCTGTAGAAGCAATGAACCGTTTTAATTTTACTGCAATGAAATGTATTGTTAGATCTAGATGTTTGCAACTTGTTTATTTCTAGCGATTTTCGACGAAATTCGCCGGTGAAAAAACAGTCTTTCTGTCCGTCTGTGTACGCGTATGAAAACACGATAATTCAAAAAGCTCAACAGATAGATAAATAAAATTTGGCAAATTGTTTTGTTGGTGTACACTCGTCGAAAAAAGTATAAAGTCGCAAAAACACATGACAAAAAAACTAGAAATTTATATTATATTTTTATGAAATGTAATGATACTTTGGGAGATAATGAAATCACAGCGAAAATAAATTTAAGTTTAATTACTTATTGTGATTTTATAAGCAATTAGTTAAACATCTATACAATTAGATTTGGGAAAATGTATAGAGTCGATATGATTTATTCTTTAGTAAGTGATATTTGAACCTCATTTTTCTTTTACTTGTATTACTGGTCGATTCATAGAACCAGAAAGAACTTGAGAGATATCCGGGTCAATTTTATTCCAGAAATTTTTATTGTGGTTTTAAGAAAAAATTTGCTTCTCTCCTGTCGCCCATTCTTGTAAACATATCTAACCAGAATTCCCGAAAGTTTTCCCATTGGATTCAGGTCGGAACTCCGATATAGCCATTGAAGAGTTTTTACCAGGATTTTGTAGGATACCGCTTTCATCTAGGATTTTTCAGAATAATGAATTATGCACAGATACTTTGTCTTGTTGAAATGTTCAATCTCCTGATGTTATCAGAAGATATATCAGGAACAAATTATCTGCCAGCATATCCTGATATAACGATGAATTCATTTTGACAAATTCAATTTCAGTTTCACCACTGACGGCAAATGCGGCCCAGACTATGACAGATCTGAATTGGTGTTTTGAAAAAAAAAAAAGTATGATTCTGTATGCAGATAATACCAGTAAAACTGAAATCGATCCAAATCATTTAGATAAAAAAATTTTTCCTTCCAAAAACTTCACATCATTCCGGTTCAGGGCCGGCCTTAGGAAATGCGGTGCCCAATTGGAAATAATTTTGGAAAACTTCGATATACTCAAGTTTTAAGAAAGTATACATAATGAATACATAAACAATATGAAATTGTAATAAATAAATTAATAATATTTATTATTAAAAAATTTAATAATTTTAATAAACTTACTTAATACTTAAAAATTAGTTTTAAAAAATTCAAGAAGGGAGAAAATTTTTGTTTTTTTATGGGATACATTGTAAAACAGATAAGTAACTCGAGTGAATTAAAGACCTTAAAAAGTTATTTATTCATGATCACTAAGTATAGTTCCCAAACCTTTTTATCAAATAATAGATTGTTATTCATGTCGGCAATTTAATACTACGACAGTTCATAAAATTCGCAAGACAGTTTACAATTTGATTGTATTATATACATATTTTAAGGTTAGGTTATATTAACGTCCCGTTTTGAAGCAACACGAGGGCTATTTAGGGACGGGTCTTGTAACTTTGAACCGCGGTCAGATGACGAGGACGATGCCTGAACTGATGCCCCCACTCTCCAAGCTTCCGCGCCAAGCCAGCGGGAGGACGTTTGGCCACTGCGTATGATTTAGCGTGCAACAGGCCCTATACACGGCGGATCTTCAGAGGAATCGGGTTTCGAGCCTGCGGCCCTCCGGTCCCGAGGTCGAGATCTTACCACTAAGCCACCGCGGCCTCACATATTTTAAGAAGCTAATATACAGATTCTCAAGAATGAAGATGCTTCATTGCTAAATGTATGTGGGTAGCTGCCTAAATTTTAATACTAACTAATTTCTTTCTGAATTAAAAAATCGCTCACAAAAGAAAGCTTTTACAGTAAAGTTGGGGCGGGAATAAATAACTCATTCAGATTAAGTATAACAGTGAAAAAGTTAGTTATATTCAATTGGCTGTAATTAATGTTAGTAATCGCATAATAAAAGTATATGTTCACCTCCAATAACTTTAAAAAACTCATTCAAGCTAAGTTTATATTTGTTCCGCAGTTAATAAATAATAGCACCCTAATGGTTTTTATATCAAATTAATAAAACTTTTATGAAAAACAAATATTTTTTCGTAATATATATTAAGATTAAGGTTAATATACGAAATTAAATTTATTAAAAATTGTTTGTATCTCTCGAGGTTTCTGATATGTGTATTTTGATAATTAAATCCTGGGAGAAATTAAATGGTTCTCAATTCCACTCTTAGTATGAAACACAATTTTAGAATAGTTTATAAATGTTTTCTTAGATTTAAAAATGTAAAAAGAATATGCAAAATAAGCCAACGATAAACATACAAATTAAAACTGCCATTTTTTTGTTTCTATTTAATTCTTCTGTTAAATTATTGTAATTTTTTAAAAATTCTAAACATGTTAAATAAACGCAGTATTGATAATTTCTCTTTAAAAGTTTAAAAGAAAAAAAATAATTAAAAAAAAACAAATCTACATTTGTGCGTTTGAGTTGACTGTCTTCAAAAAACTGCCAATATCGAGGGTCAGTCAAAAGTGAAACAGTGTCAGCTAGCTGTAAGCAAAAATTGGACAACAATGGTTTCCAATAAATTTAAAAACATAAAAAAAATCCTAAGGATAATGTTCCGAAATCAAAAAGATACTTGCTAGTTTTTTTTGTTTTGTTTTGTTTTGTTTTGTTACTTCAACCAAATTTACTTTTTGGATAGATTTACTTTATTATTTTGATTTTTAACTATGAATTTAAATCTATTTTTTCACTTAAGGCAGGATAATCCTCTCTGGAAGTTATGACATTTCTTTATTTTTTGTAATTAGATTAAACAATCAGGTTATAATTAGTTAAATAATGTGTACTAATTGCGATTTCAATCTGAATAAACCATCTCTTGCATGATCAAAACGAAAATTAATCGTCATTCTGTTTCATGATTTCAAAGAGCCAGCCTAATACTTCTTTAACAATTGAATGTAAAGATCTAAATCATTAATTTGATAAAATTCAGAGCACATTGCCTCAAAATTTAGTTTCAAATATTGATACATTTTCTGTTTACTGTTTTTCTTTTCTTGTAAAACTAACTCATTCTTTTGAAACAATTAATGCTTTCAGCTTACCAAAAATTAAATAATTTTACGTATTTAAAGTAAGTTGGAATAATTAATATACAGTTAATAAAATAAGCGAATCATTCGGTCGTTGAATGCAGTCAGTATTTTACGAACCCTCCTGACCTTGAGCAAACCAGAAGAATGGAGGGACCACTCCTCGTTGTAATTTGACCACTGTGCCCCGAAGCACACAACACCCTTTTCCTCTGCTGCCTTTAGCCGCCAAATTGCATGATGCCTTTACCTCTCTTGTCAGGACTTTTTCGAAGAGTAGTAAAATGAGCTGCAGGAAAAAGAAGAAATATGTCATTGTACCCTCTCTAGTAAGAACCCCGTACTGCTAGCAAAGAGAGATTCTTCGGACATGCTGAGAGCCTGAGGGAACAATAAAATGTCAGCGGCGTCAATTTGTAATATAAGTGTGTGTCTAGCTATTTCCTACAAAAATTTCTCACTTTCCAGCCCCCCGTTAGTATATTGTCTCATTCTTACTCACAGGAAACAAAATACGTAGACTTCTCGTCCACCCCCTTCAGGGCCATAAAATGTGTTTCCCTGGTTCTGAATCCCTTGCTATAGAGTCAAGGGCACTCCTTTTTATCTTGCATTTATGATAGCAGGGAAAGTCTTAGAGCATTGTTGACTGGTGAATCAGTACTGTGCTACACTAAAAATACTTGGGAAAAAATCCACGGAACCCCAAAAGTTAGTACCGTATTTAAATCAACATTGTCTATTTGATAATTCGGCCCTGTATATAAGGAGTTTTTGGGCAACAAATATTATGATAAACTGAAACAACAAAACATTATTACGAAACTGAGATAACGGATCATTCAAGAATATGTAATGGTTTCAGTAGTTTGATTATAAAAAAATACAAAACTACAATTGACAATTGATTTCAGACAAAACGGTTAATAATTTACAAAACTTTTTCTATCAATCAGAATATTCTTTATTTATAGGATCGGATATTTTTTTAAATTATAAAACAACAGGACATAAAACTACAAATCTTCTTCTTTTTTTTCCTACTTATTCTTTCAAAATACCTCTTGGCTATATTTATATTTGCCGTATAAAGCATGCTGCTCAAGACTACAAATTTAAGATAAGCTAATTAAGCTTTCACTTGCAAAATTTTAATAAACACAATTAAAAATATTATTTATTCCCGTTTAAGGTTATAATTAGAATAGTAATAATTTATTGTACTAAAATGAGCGTTTCTTCAGTAAGCACATTACTCATAATTTCTATAAAACACTCATCTTAAAAGACTTACTGGTAGAGTAGAAAGAAATATGCAATGGTATCAAATGGTATGTTTAATAAAAAAAATAATAACCGTACTTAAATCAACATATTCATCATTATTTTAATTATTGTGTAGAAAAGAGTTAAATTGTTTTATTTCAGACAATCAAAATTACTATAAGTAGTCTTCTCGATGAAAAAAAAAATGCTAGGAAATTCAACTTAAACTGAATTCCCATTAATTATTATAATGTCCACGATATTCAAACGGAAGTATATACTCTTATTTCGCGTCTGAACATTTGAAAAATCTTATTTTATTTTATCGTGAACATTCCCTAGTAATTTATATTTGCAAAGCATTTTTGGATTTATAAAAACAAATCATGTTTTTGTAATGCAACAAAAACATGTTTTTTCATATAATTTGTTAAAAACAATAATTGATTTTAATTTGAATAAATTCGATTACATTCTTTGTAGCACGCTAGCGTGGGGCCCCTTAAGCGCGGGGCCCTATTTGGAGCAATCGGTCCAATCGGCTTAAGGCCGGCCCTGAGAAAGGGATGATATCTCTGGTATCGTCCTCATACTTTGATAACGGCTTAAATTATGAGGTCCGTAACCCTTGCGTTACTTCTGACCGGGAATTAATATAATTGAACTAAACTAATTCAGGTAATTTTTTTATCATTTTCAATTTTAAGAAAGAACTCTCAGCAGATGCGACGGTTATTGGAAATAAAGGCCAATACAAGTTTCAGAACAGTAACGAAATTTGGATACTATTAAAATTAATTATTTTTAAATAAATAATCAGTACAGAAAGGCAAAATTCGATAACAAATTTTGATTTCGTTAAATAAATCAATGCAATCAATTTTCATTTTGCAATCTTCGCCGCGAAGCTTTGTGCTTTCGTACGGTTCGCAACTCCCTCGGTGTGACCTGCAATTGAATATTTGATAACAAGAACAATTGCTTGACTCCATTAGGAACGTTCAAGTAGACAATAAACAGAACAGGTGCAATGCTACTAAAAAATCGGAGTTAATTGTCTATGTTTAAAATTCCGTTCTTAAGAGGATCATGAATATCAAACTATTTTAGGTCAATCAACCCAAATAAAATCCCACATGAGGAAGGTGTGAATTGTCGTTACTGATTGAACAAGAAGTATTACGTTCACAACTAAAACGAAACCGTTGTGAGCATGACCGACGCTTCGCCTTTGCTATTTAACACAGTATGGCTAACATATTATTTAACCATATTAAATATATTTATTTTAATTGTAGAAATATGAATTCAAATTTAAAAAACAAAAACAAATCTCACTGATTAGTAGTTACTTGAATTTTTTAGTTTACCTCATTTCCAAAGCTAATTCGGCCGGTTTCTTACTCCGTTTTTGGAGTTTTTTTTAATTGGTTATAACAGGTCAAAAAATAACAAAAAATCGGTTTATCGAAACAACAATCCCCATCCCTAGTAAGAAGTATTTATTATTACTTCTAATTTTGGTCGAACTTTCAAAAAAACATTGCTTGTGAAATCTTTGTAATTTGTAAAAATTTAAACTTAAGAGTTCCCCTTTATAGATAGCATGTCCCGTTGTCCCCAAGCACATCTTCGGGACACCGAAATGTCACGTTTTCAGAAAGAGAGGAACCCACAGCTACAATTAAAGAAATCCAATAAAAAATCCGACAGTAGTGCCTAAGTTGAAATTAGCCTGAAAGTTTCATATTAACTAATGAGATAGTAAATTTTTTTATTAATAAAAAACATTAAAATATTTTTCACGTAACCAGGTATCGCCAGGTATATCAGCTAGTATAAAATATTATATTATGCAAAATCCTCTTACAGTTGCAATTTAATACATGAAAACACAGACTGTAACTAATTAAAAATTATAACCATTTAATTAATTACCAGAAAACCTTCACTAAAACCTTCCTGTTGCTTCACAATATTTTAAAGCAAAATTTACGTTTTCCACACCAAAAGCTGCAAGCAAAGCAAAAGCGATTTATCCAAAATTTTGCACAAGACTGTTGATAATAAAATTTTTAATGGTCTTTATTCTCTTCAGAGTCAATGAGTTATAGTTTACTGTTTCGATGGCACATCTCAGCTTCTGGTAATAGATCCTGAAAGTTTAAATTATAATTAAATGGAGCGAAACTTGTTCTAAAACTTGACTTTACTAACTTCCATACTGCTCCAACTTAAACATGACTCACGGAAGATTTCACATATACAAGGCCGTTGTGCTTGATACTTGCTCGTTGTAGTTGAACTTCGCCTCCGTGGAATTTTAATTTACCTAAATTCCTCTTTAAACATTCAAACTTTAATATGAATTTCGATTCCCTGTAAAAGGAAAATTTTTACTTATGATGCAGATAAAATCTTCTTATTTAACAGCATGCCAGCAACTAATATTTGAAGTTCCGAAAATTCAATAATATTATGTATCTAAACAGATATTTCTCAACAAAAGTGGGGCCTGTTCCAAGGTTGACATGCAGCGTCTCCAACAAATTTTCGTACAAAACAATTTATTACATTTTGCTATTTATTACATTGCAAAATCTGGCTTAGTAAGGACTTAAAGAATAGATGAAAATGATAAATAATTAGATTTTTTATAAAGTTAGCAAGCATGTCTCCCACAGAAAAAAATCATAAATCAAATAACAACAAAAAATACTTCATAAATTTATAAAATACAATTTAATTTGCGACTTGTCAGAATAAAATTACTATATGTAATCTTTTCTCATTTATCTTTCATTCTTTATAGCAAACTCATCGATAATATAATCATAATTAAGTCTTTTTATTAGTTTGGGTTTTATACATAAAATGACCATGGAAGTAAATTGTTCCTGATTATTGATAGATCTTAATTAAACTTTAATTATTTTCTATCTTGAGAAAGACTTTTCTGGAAATCCGGAGCTAATTGACGAGATCTCTAAAAGTTTCAAAAAAGTAACAAAATTTGGATGCAATTTAAATAAATAATTTTTAATCTTTTCATTTAAAAAAAAAATCCGTTGTTGTATATTGTTGTATTGTTATAGAGCACCGTTTATTAGTCTTTCAAAGGACTGATGTGAAACGACGTATAAATGAAAAGATGTATAATCGAAACGAATTACAATGCATTTGTATGAATGAGGACTGTGATGAAACGACGTATAAATGGTGCTTTACTGTAATCCTGGAAGGCCAAACTCGATGACAAATTCTGATTTCATTAAATAAATCTGTATAGTCGATTTTCATTTTGCAAAATGAATCAGTGAAGAGTAAAATAGCAGGTTCTCGGAAAAAACCATATGCTTCCATTCCATGGACGAGATCCTCCCTTTCGGAAGGAGATAAAGATCTCCTACCAGGCGGAGGAAGGAGGCCTGCCCTTTGGGTAAATGAGGGCTTCATTCATAGTGCAGTTAAATTACCCCAATCATAGAAAGAGGGACTGCTGACGTCATTACAAAATACTGAACGGTTGCTACAATTGTAATAAATCTTGAAATTGGCGAAATTTAGATAGCAAAAATTGCGGTTCTTGCCTGTTTTTCGCCAAAATTGCGTTGAATAACGAGAGACGTCGTGTCAGAATATTCCAATATTGCCCGTTATAGCGAAGGTATTTCTAGATATTCCTGTGCTATTAGGGGAGTTATGTAGACACCGAGGACCGGTAGATGAAATTGAGGCTTATAGAACGCTCAATCGATTGTAGTAATCCACCACAGGGATTAAGATAGCCAGGCTCTGACTAAAAGTGTACTCAGGATTAGTAAAAGATACCGGGGTCGGTATTTGACAGTGAGGTTATGCAAAACGCCCGCTAAATTCCAGCGATCCACCAAAGGGATGCTACTATTCAATTCCACAGCTCACCAAAGGAGCTAGCCTAGCCAAGGATTTGGATAAAGTCACGGGGTCAATAAACGCCCGTTTCATCAAAGTTCAGATTCCGTAAACCAACACGGAGTAGCACCCCGTGTGTTTACTTCTCAGCTATCGTCTCTCTTCTGTTCGATCGTCTTCCCTTCTTAAAAACCTACCCTCAGAGCCCAGAGGAGTAGCCGAAGAATTAATTCTTAGTGATTTGTCAAACAGCTGAACAAATCATCCAACCGCAGTCGTGTGCCTTCCTTCCAGGCTATCATTGGAGCGGTCATTTCTTAACTGCCCTTCTCCAATTGTGGGGTCTTACACAGACGATACCGCGAACTCTCCTCTGCACCCCTCTGGGTTTGCGTAACACCGGACCGTTTTAACGACCAATTTTATGACTCTTACGGTTTTCTCTAAGATGCCCTAGGGTTTTCTTGTGTGGTCCGTTGTCGTGGGAACGAGGGAAGGGAAGACCTCACAGCCGTTCTAAATTTGTTACAGCGAGAAAAATTCGTACGCAATGGCTACCGATCAGCAGAAGCCGATGCGTGTTTTCTGGATTCTTTTTTCAATTTTTCTTGAATATCACGAAAACTCTTTCAGTTTTCACAGTACACCTGAATCAACAAATTAAAGAGCGCAAAATTCCCTACAAATACATGCTCTAAACAAATTTTTGATTTCCGGTAATTTACGACCCCTTAGACCACCGAAAAAGCATGTTACCCATCTGAAGAAAATCTTTTTGAGATGCGTTCTCATTTAAAAAAATTCGTATTTCCAACATTTTTAGTTTTTTTTTATTAATTTTTGAAATGTGTCACTTCATTTGTGTACACCCTGTATATACAGGGTGAGTTTGACCTCATCTGCTAAACGATAGAGGGAGATAGAAGTGTCCATGTGTATTATAAAACACTATAGGAACCTTGTCCAACGCTAATGGTTTACAAGTTATGGCGGATACAATGATTTTGCTAAAAATCGTGAAAAAATGCAAATTAAAAAAGTTTTTGTTGGACCTACACTCAAAATAAGTACATATTTTGAAAGAACAGTTAAAATCCCGTAAGATGACACCATTTGCATCAGGATACCTGTATTTAAAGCTGAGTTACAAACCGAAACGTTGGCGAAATGCAAAATCGAATAGTCTCCAAAATCTTTAATATTGAATACCGCAAACACCGTTCTAGCTACAATATGTCAGATTTACCAAAATATTGACCATTCCATCAGCTTTCAAATGAGCTTACAATAAACCATATCAGTGTTTTACTTCTGGAGAAATTTAATCTTTCGTTTCGCATCTCTGAAAGCGGCGTTCGTCAAAAAAGTAAACTCGCGAAGGGCCATTGTCGCTTCTGATTTTAATTTCCTGTCTACCTTCAACCTGCTGTTTTAGTTAGGTGTAAGAAAGAACGTCTTAAAGCCAAATTAGAAAAGTAGCATTTTTATTAAATTGCAAACACAATGGAAACAAAAGTAGTATGACGCTTTCTACGCCTTTCACAAAGGAATATGCAAAAATACAAAAAAAACAGTGAGGTATAACCACGTCTGAGTAAAGAACGTATGCTTTCGGTAGGGTGTGTTGGACTTACAGTCACTGCTGAAATTGGTTGCCCCCATACCTTATACGTGGAATTGCCCGCTTCCGATCTGAAGCCACCGTGTTGTGAACGAAAACTCACCCTTGAGTTTTACTATTGTCTCATCGAGGAATTAGTGTTAAGGGAAACTGTTTTCGTTTGTATTTCCATTAACAGCTCATTTTGAAAATTCTACACGAATTCAGAAAAAAGTTTATCAAATGGAAAGTTTCAAAGATAAGTACTCTTTGAAAGGAGATGAAATTTCCCTTGCCACTTTTCTTATTTGGCTTTATTTCGTTCACAACTACGATGGCTTCAGTTGGGAAGCGGGAAAGGCCATGTATCAGGTATTGGGGCCACCACTTTCAGCAGCGGCTGTAAATTCAACGCATCCTACTCAGAGGTGTAGTGGAGGCGGAACGCCGTTCCAGCACTGTTTTTCCCCCTTTTATACGAGCGATATTGAAAAGAAAATTGTGAAGACTTACAATTACGAGATCTTCGTCGTACCCTCAAGAACATGATTGATATTTCAAATTATGAAAAAGTTAAGTCGCGAACCGTACGCGGCGATCTACATCCTGTCGATTTTTCGGGGAACACAACGTTATCCACAAGAGACATCACTTCACTGTAACCGTCCATCATATCGTAATCGAATTTTTACGGAAACGAACAAAAAAAATCCAATAGTGTTCTTCTGAACAAAAATATACAAACTGATTGTAAAAGATATACTTTCTACTTCGAACTGATCTGAAATCCCAAACAAAAATTATTTTCCGGATAAACTTGGTCGCAAAATTTTATTTCCTCCCCAACAATTTTTTCCCTTCCCTTCCTGCACTTTTTTTCAGCTCTATTTGGCAAATAAAACATTGTCAGCGTTTTTTAACGAACTAAATAAATTTATTTTTATTCTTGTGTCAGTGGCTGGAAGGAAATAGTTTCGAACACGTAATCTTGTAAAAGCCATAGGATTCGATTGCTCTCGTGGTTTACGAGAATTTAGATGTAGTTCCTAGCATCCTAGCTATTTTTTTATGCCGTTTACTTCAAAGAATTTTTATTGCGTTTTCATTTTGATATTCATTTCTATCAAATTGTTCTATTTGTTCGTGGTTCTTTACAAAAATAATGAAACCTAATAAGAGGCAAAAAAACTTTGTCCTCTTTCTTTCCACGTCTGACAATTCCAGTAGCAAAAGATGACAATTATAGAAACGTAATGCTAACTGAAACTAAAACTACCAAAAACTGTTCTTTGCCAGTTTTGAAAGACGGCGGAAACGTAAAAAATCACGATATGGAGGTCTTAAATGATGGTTTGGTGTGTTTACCTCGTTCTAAAATTGAAGCTCCTTAGAAAGGAATTCCCAGACACAATGGCCTTCTGTGTGGACTGAGGATATGAGGAATAAAAAAAATCAGCTTTTACATGGATAGACTGTAAAAATGGTAAACTTGGTTGCAATATATGTAGCGATGTTTCCCATTTAGGCGCTTTTAAAAAACAGCGAACTGCTATTTCAAAAGAGTGATTTTCATACAATGTTACCTTTAATGGATCTTCAAGACCCGCCCAGCTCACTTCTCGTCGAAAAGAATTCTAGATCATAAACAGTCTACTGCTCACTTAACTGCAGAAGAAAAAAATTTCTGAAGCAAATCTACAAACTGGCCCAAAAGTTTATGATTCAATGAATGCATCCCATTTGTCCTCAACAAAAGCAATATTTGGGACCGCTTACTATATCGCTAAAAGTGATGGACCTTATTCTGATCATTTTGGAATTTTCGAACTGCAAAAATTAAATGGTGTGGACATTGGTGTTGGGCTACATTCCAGATATAGTGCTGTAGAAATTATTGATCATATTTCCACAGAAATGAAGAATAAAATAATAAAACATGTTTTGAAAATTTAGGGGAATATTTCTGTCATTGTCGACGAATCCACAACTTTAGGGGCCAAATCTACTTTGATTGTGTATCTGAAGTGTGAAGTGAGCAAAGAACTCGCTCCACAATTTCTGTTTTTGGATTTAATTGAATTAGACAATCAAAATTCTGAGACAGTGTTTGAACTTTTGTTAAATTACTTAGACAGGCAAGGTTTTCACGATGATTACTTAAAAGAGCATTTAATTTCATTTGCGAGTGATGGTGCAAATATATTGTTGGGGTAAAAGTTCGGGGTTGCAAAAAAAACTCATGAATAAATATCCGAACATTATTGTGTGGCATTGTATGAATCACAGGCTGGAGTTAGCATTGAGTGAGGCAGTTGACGAAGTAGGTGGTGTGAACCGTTTTCAAATATTTTGGATAAGTTATACACTCTTACAGTAAATCGCCTAAGAACCAACGTGAACTGGCAGAGAGTTTTTTGGAGTTAGACCAACAAATGAACAAAATTGGGAGAATACTGATCACAAGATGGGTCGCTGGTTCATTCAGAGCTGTTTCGGCAGTTTGGTTTGGATACAACTCATTATTTAACCATTTTACCTCATCTGTGCATGATATAAGTAGAACTACCACCTATCGAGCTATGTACAGTGGATTAATTAAGCGGTTCTCATCCCCTCAATTTTCAAGGACTTAGCCATTATGTATGATATTTTGGAAAAGCTTTCAATGCTTTCGGAAAATTTACAGAGAAGAAACATGATAGTTTTTCACCTGACAAATTAATAATAAGAAGCATCAGATTCAAAAAAAATCTTGAAGACAAACCCGGGACTAAGTGTCTTGAGTCTGAAATTGCAATTAAAGAGGGTAATTTTTGCAGAGTTGCACTAACAATAAGACATCAGCAATTCACCAGGAAGAACTGTTGAAAGTGTAATAAACAATTTGAAAAGAAGGTTATTAACCACTATTTCAAGTAACGAAAAGAAATCTGCAGCTGCGGAGATCAAAGCAAAAGAGGAGGAGTATAACTCACTGATGAATGATTTGAAAGTGATCAGTGGCCTTCGGGAAATCCCCCTGGTTTTGGAGAGTGTGAAATTGAAAGTCATTGACGGAGATACAAACTTAACATCTCCAAAGCAAAAAATGCATATCGCGATTACTTGGAGGACAGCTCGCGTGCTCCAAAGACTTAGTCAATTTGATCAATTGCACTAAACTTATGCCTTGTAGTTCATCTCAGTGTGAGGGGTTTCAGCCAGATGAATCTCATAATATCTCCGACAAGAACAAAATTAAGAGCAAGACATGTTTCGTCACTTATGTTTGTGAAACTCCACGGCCCCGTCCTGAGAGATGGGAATCTAGAGCCATACGTCAAAACATGGCTCAGAAAACATCGTTCTGCTGATGATACCAGAACACGTGAAAGGCAGCCGAAAGAAAGTGCCGAGGACAATAATTCCACAGTTTTTGAAGACAACATTTAAGTTTATAAACATTTAAATTTAAGTTTTGATTCTGAAAACCCATGACGTTTTCTATATTGCTTGCTCGTGCCACGTTGAAATTACATAATTTTAGAATAATTAACTTAAGTTCAAAAAATTATTGTTTAACATTTTTACTACATTCATGTTTTGAACTACAGTAAATGTTTGATCAAACACGCTTAAACCAAACGAGCGAAATTCGCTCCCTTCTGTACTTGAAAGTGCATCGTCCTTTTGGAGCGTTTTACAATCCTTCAGCGGAGCGAAATATTCGGAGCGAATTTCGCTACTTTTTGTATTGAACGATTTCGCTCCTTTTCCATTAGTTTTTAATATTAAAAGGAGCGTGTTAAAAGAAATGTTCCTTTTTGAGCAATATTTTAAGCAATGATTTCGCTCTTTGTTGATTAATTTTTAATGTTAAAGGGAGCGTTTAAGAAAAAACGCTCCTTTTTGGAAATGTTTTCATTACTCATTTCGATCCTTTTTGATTAATTTGCAACTTTATTCAGAGCGTTGAAAAGAAAAACGCTGTTTTCTGGAAATGTTTTTATTGATTTCGCTCCTTTTTGATCAGTTTGTAAACTTATTCAGAGCGTTTAAAAAAACGCTTTTTCTAAATGCTTTTAATATTGATTAATTATTTTTTTAACCATTTCTGGACGTTTAAAAGAAAACATTTTTTAAAGCAATATTCAGACCAGTGATTTAGTCCTTTATAAAGAGCATTATGAATAAATATGCCCCTTGAGGTAGTAAAATGCCGCTTATTATTTTAATCAACATAAACGGTCTTTTACCTTAGTTTCATCACTTCTGCTATTTTAAAAACTAGTAAGAAACAATTTGGGGGGTGCTTCTTTTAATACCAGCATTATTCTGCACAGTACAACAGATTTCTATAATGGAAACAATTGTAAACTATATAGCACGGTTTATAAAAAATAATGTTTTAATAAAATTCACCAAAAGAACGGTACTGTTTACCAGTACAGTTGTTAAACTTACAAATATATGTGCCAAACACAAGGCTTATAACTGTATGTACAATAAACAAAAAAATTTTTAATAATTTAATGTTTCCTTTTTATTCTTTAAATATTTGTAAACATTAATTTAGACAGCAATCTTACTGCCTTATGAAAGGTTTTAAGAATTTTAAACGAATTCGTAGCCATACATTGTAGTGAGATTTGAAAAATTGCATTTTTTTAAGCCTGAAATTTCAAGAACCCATTTATCCTTTAAGAACATCTAAAGCACACAACACACCAGTTATTTGCATGAATTTTACTTATTCTTTCACGAATTATAATTTTTAGAAAATTTTAATTATAAAGCTTTTGAGTTTTCACTGACTAGTACAGTCTTGACAGACCGAGACAGCTTAAAAAATATAATACTGGGGGATGGCTACAGAAACTGTGAAAAAAATTTCCCTGAATAAACTTACAACATTTCCCTGATTTAAGGCTACTAATTATATTAGTTTCCTGGCTTTCTCCCTACTCAGAATCACTGTATGTGTACAATATACATTATTAAAAACAATTTTACCAGTTATTTAAAATGAAAAAAATTTTATGAAATTTAACTTTTAAAAAATGGAATGAACATCCTAAAAATATCTATTAAAACAGTATATTACATTTCTCATATGTAAAAGAATGCTGGAAATTTTAACAAAATACTTTGTTTCTAAAACTGCATAAGAATTCTAAGAAACATTAAAACTACTCTATGCAACACAAGTTAAATTATATTAACAGTAAAGGTTATTATGATCTTTGCTCAAAACTTCAGTAACTAATTAGTGCTCTTTGCATGAGTACCAGAATAACATGTTGGAGCATAAATATAAAAATAGTATAATTATACGTAATAGTATAATAATATATATTTTTGAAAAGATTTAAACAAGAGAAACTGCCAAAATATTAATTCAAATCTTTATTCTTTAACAAATCATAAGAAATTAATTGCTCTAATCAAAAACTTATGCTTTTATAAATGAATATAAGTTTTTTTATTCTATTTATTATTACAAATAATACTACACGTAAGATACTAATTTACAGATAATAACTCAAGTAACAAATAACTATTAATTTCCCCTGATTTTTAGATGTTTTTACGAATTTCCCTAACTTTTCCAGGTCGATAAAATTCCCTGATATCCCGGTTCTGTCGCCCCTCTGTAATAATATCTTGATGAGAAAAAATAAAAAAAAACATAACTGAAAGAGAAAATGTCCTTAATACATCAGTTAAATATTCAGAATTTTGAAAAAATTCAGCACAGTATTTTTATACTTTTATTACAACATAAAAATACATTTTTACATAAATTCACTGTAGTACAACTAAGTACACTTCCTACAGTAACAAGATGAAAAATCTGAAAAATGCTTACTGAAAAAGAATCGAACTGATGATAAATTACAGAATAAAAACTTATTATAATAAGTACCCAATTGAGATAATCAGAACTGCACATGGGTTAAAAGCTTAAAAACAATTTGAAGAGAAAGAATATACTTAAATGTGTTACAATTAAATTTAAAATTATTATACTATATTTAAAGCAAAATGTAACCAACTAGAGTGTATAAATGTTATTGGTGTAAAGGCAGTTTTAAATACAGGTAAAACATAAATAAGTAAAAAAGATGTTACTTAAAACTCTCTTGATTACACACCCCAAGCAAAATTTTTGACATTCATAAAAATATTACACATATTTACCTGCAAATTTTATACTTAAAATTAACAAAGTGTCTGAATTTTTAACAACTACTTCTATACCCAATTGCACAAATCATTAGAAAATTATCTTTAAAAAAATGAAAAACTTCCAATTTTTTACCAATTGCTGTGTGCGAGTGTGGTTCTATTTTGATAAAATCCAAACAAAAATATTGCACGCTAAACTCTCACTAACAATCAAACAAAGCACATTATTTCTTGACCAGTAGCTAGTTATTTTGGTCAAATTTATTGAAATACATTGCACACATAAAAAACTGACTTCTAAAATCACAAATAAACACATAAAAGTTACCCCTCCCCGCCAAAAAATTCTCACTTGGTAATCAAATAAATTATAAAAGATAGCCATTTCCTGTGTAAATTCCATTCTGCTGTACTCATGCAGAAACAAATTTTCCAATAATAAAAGCTCATTATTTCTTTTTCTGATGTTTGCATACATGGCAAAAGTGCACTTTAGACTCTTTCCAAAAGCAAAATCTTCAATTATTTACAAATAAAACTGATGTTTCTGTATAAAATACCTACAGTTATATTTTGGTAAAATTCATATAAAAATATCACACATAAAATTCTCACTTACAATTAAATATAACATTTCTCTATTTCTAAACGGATAAATTTTCATATACAACCATTCCTGACTAGGAAACATATATCACAAATAAAAGAGTAAATCTTGCTGTTTTTTATACAGTTATTCTTAAACAAGAAGCAATTCTGAAATGAAATATTTCAGATTTTTTTCACAAATAAACTTTTTATGATTTTCCTTGATAGCATAATGAAGCCTTTGATCTCCTGAAACCTGCAAAATAAATTATTTAATTAAAGAAAAATTTCTGCCACATAGTGAAGGACATAGCTCAAACAGATTTTTTTTAACAATTAGTTTTTGTTCCATCAGTGGCGAATCCAGAGAGTGGCTATCGGGCTGCAGCCCCCCTCAGAGCTAGACCAGAATTCTTTATTTTATCTAAAATAACTACAGGTGTTTTTTCTTAATCTTCCTTTAAAAAAGTGAAAACATTTCTTCCTGGTTTTCGACAGGCTCGAAAGTTTTCCCACTTTTGTAGTCATTCCACTCACATATGCAGCGTTGACATGGTCAAAGCATATTTTTGCTAGTTTATTTCTTTGTGTTTTTTGTTAAATTATCGAAAGTATTATAGTGTTCTTTAAGATTATTATTGTCAGGTGAGTAAAGTCTGTAAAGTTAGTGTTTTAGTTTACATAAGCCATAAGATTTGACATTCGTCACGATGATACAAAAATTTGTAAACCTCCCCCCCCCCCCCGACCCAAATCCTGGATTCGCCACTAGTTTCCATATAAACATTTAAAGTTAAAAATTTTTTGTAAATGTCTTTTACAAACTAGTGGTTTAATTATTATTACATATAGAACAGTAAAAAAGGGGTTTTTAATGAACTTTTTGAACAAATTTTGGAATTAGGTCTTGTCACATACTCTCCACACCATTCTATTATGATTGGATGTCATTTTTAGGATGAGGCACACATCCATTTGTTTCGCACACATATTTTCAAATTTTTATACAATATTTACCAAATGTAATTAAAAATAACTGTTACATAAAAGTTACAGTAAGAATCTTTAGTTAGTAACCAAGCAATGGCATGCAAAATTTTAAACTAAAGCAAAAGTTAACTCTTTATGAATGAGAGAAATAAAAATATTCATAAAAAAATTGTGTAATTTTTTTAGTATGCTTTGCAACTATATTAAATAGATGGGGGTAACTAATAGATGGATTTTCCTAAACATATGATCATTTTTAATTAGTTCACACAGACACAGTTATATTTCTATGAAAAAACCATGATATTTAGTAAAGAAGTTGTGTATTATATAACTTTCTAAAGCAAATTCATTACTATTCTACAATGAAAAAAAAAATCAATTTTATTTATTCAGTCTTACCATCTACTTCTTCAGAGAATCTATCTGCAACAACTTTTTGGCATTTGAGAAAAGCATCCAGGTATTTTATAGATGTCAGTGTTGATGATTAAATAGCATAGCCTAAAATCAATAATAAAAAAAGAAATCAGATTTCTTAAAATATAAAAAGATATTTACCCTACAGCACTGAGTTAAACATCTAGAGTACATTCTTATAAGGAAGTATGAAGATGCGAGAGCAATGGAAAAATCTAATTGTACTCAAATAATCTATTCCCCCCCCCCACCCAATATTCTTATAGTGGAAAAATTAAAACTAAAAACACTCACCCCAATGCACAATTAATAGTAATAAAAATTAGTTTTATGCTTATAAATGATCTGATCAGTTAGGAAATTGGTACATCAATAGGAGACAAAACTTATTAAAACATAAAATTTTAATAATCTCAATGGAAAGTAAATCTATAAGAAGAAATCCAGATTGATTAAGAAATTCTCATTAACATTCTAAAAATGTATATATAAAAAATATAATAAGTGATATAAATAAAAATAAGTGTGACAAAGTTTTTGCAGAAAGTGCATAAATATAATGCTAATTATATTATATGTAATAGATATAATTTGTTAACCAAACTTCCATTAAAATAGCCTCTCAAAACACAGGCACTTTGTGGACAGGCAAATTAAAATTTGCAATTTTTTTCCTCCCCAAGATGTTCAAAAATTTATTAATGGAAGTTAATTCTGATGAGTACACATTTTATCCAAGTAAAATAAATACATAAATAAAAAAATATTTAGGAAAACTGCAGATACTTTATAAGTATTAAACAATGTCCAAAATCTTAAAATAATGAAATTAATAAACAGTATTGATTTATTTTACTATCTGTTTAATTACTACAATTTTTAAACACGATTGATGCAAAAAAATTCGCCTAACGTGGGACTGATGCCATAGCAGAGAATCGGACTCATTATTAATTTCCAGTAGAAAAATATTAAAATAATGACGAATTCACAAAGAGTATTGTGAAGTTAAGCTACTAATAATCGTTGCACACAGTCGGTACAAAAGGATTTCGCGTAAAGCGGTGTCGTATAAAAAATATCTGAACAGATTCGCCTGACTATAAAATACGTTAAAGGGCAATTTTAGAATTTGAAAGTGTAACTCACCATCATAAAGCTTCTGTCCATCTTAAATCTTTACTTGATTCATTTTTCGCTCCAAAACGCTCCTCGCTGATATGAAGGACGCTGGCTAAAATAAAACAAAATGTCGCCCAGTCTTATCGATCCTGTGTAAAAACAGAGATAAGGAAAGGTCACGTGATGATATTAACCAATGATTTTTCAGACACCCCCTTGTGACTGAAACAGTAATTATAAAACGCTCCCCAAAAGATGAAAACTAGCTCGACGCTTTTCGATTCCGTTATCAGTTTCTTGGCGAGCAGGAAACGGAACTTGTTTCCGACGATAAAAATGTTTTAAGAAGCGGTTTTTCGTACTTTAAGATCGAAAAGGAGAAATTTTTCATTCGCTCCCTTTTGGAGTCCAGAAAACGCTCAATTGAATTTAGCGTGAAGATAAAATATAGAATAATAACTTCAAATTGTGCATTGTTTTATTGTTGGCATTTTATTGTTTCACGATTACAATACCTAGATAAATAAATTATATATTTTAAACTAGTTGATAATCTGGTGTTGCTCAGGATCCAAGTATTTTCATATACACTCTGTTTCCTTTTCTACAAATATATAGACAATCGATGTGAAACAAAAAATAATCTTCAAGATAAAACTTTTTATTCCAACCAATTTACTTTAGTACGGCTCAAAAAGAATAATATTTGAAGGGAAATAAATAAAATAAACGACAAAACAGAGAGAAATTACAAAATAAATAATTAACATAATTAAAACAATGGACATATAACTTAAAATTAAATAACTAAAAATCTAATTCTAATTTTTTTTTTTAATTACGGCGTTACTCTTGTACTCATCTATCACTGCCAAATTTGGTTCCGTTACATCCAGCGGTCTGGACGCGCAAGAAAAACAAAAACAAAAAGTAAAACGAACATACATACTCAAAAAATTGCTCTTATATGCAGATTTTCTAGATCTTGAAATTAAAATAGTTTATAATAACTTAAGCACCGAGATTTATGATAAAAGAAACGCTTTTCGGTTCAATATAAACAAGCTACCTTTTTGGAATAGCAACATCAGTCGTCAAATTTATAGAAATGTCGTCTTAAATTATATTCATAGAAGCACTATTTTAGTCACAGACAGATTTAAACAGCAGTCATATATTGATACATTTCTTGAAAATGCTATGAGATATGGGTATCCTATAAATTTTATGTATGCTTATGTTAATAAGAAATATTTAACACAATTAAATTAATAGTCTTTTAGATTTATTTTTGATGTGATCATATATAATGGAATTCACAAAGATATTACTATTTCACTTCATAGGTAGATTGCGCCACTAGATTAAGAATAATATTGCATCATATATTCATTTTTTATTTTTATGTACATTTCCAAAATAATATATATTAGTATAAAAGGTTAAATTTAAATTTATAGTTAATTTTTTAATGTTTTTTATTATAGTATTAATTGCCTAATTTAGAAATAATATTTTCTCTTTAAATGCGGAAGTGTCTTTAGGTTAACTCTCAAGTCTTAACAATAATTAAGACTATTAAATTGGTATGCTTTAAGTTATATACTTTCTCGTTTCTAAAAAAAATTAGATAAACTAAACAAAAATTAAAATGAAACAAAAAGAAAGAAAAACGTAAAGACAAAAAAACAGCAAATTTAGACAAGAACAATGACAATACATCTTTCTCGTTTCTAATCTTGAAAGATTTTGGAGATTTATTCCCCTATATTTTGTTTTTCCAAGAATTGTCTTTCGAAGAGGGTTGGCGCCACAAATATAGATTAATGCGACATATATCGGTTCCTAAGACCGTTTGGCATTTGATTGTTGAAATTCCAATTCTTTTGTCTTTTGTTTGTTGTCTTTTTCTTAATAGTAATAGTATATAGTCAAACTATCTTCTGTATTTCATTTGTATGATTACTGATAAGGCAATTTTATTTAATTTTAATTTTTAGATTAATATATGTATATATTGAAAATGTAACCCATGTTTTGATTGTTTGAAATATTTAACTAATATATATATATATATATATATATATATATATATATATATATATATATATATATATATATATATATATATATATATATATATATATATATATTATTGTGAAGTGATCCTCTGCTCACGCCCCTCCATTCTGTCCCTCCCCCTCCCCTTAGAACGAGTGTTCCGGCACTGTTTCATTTACGACTACACCACTGATCCTACTTTACTCACGTTCTTTACTCATACGTGGGATGCCACACTGGTTTTTTTTTGTATTGTTGCATATTCCTTTGTGGAAGGCGTAGGAAGCGTCATACCACTTTTGTTTCCATTGTGTTTGTAATTTATTAAAAATGCTACTTTTCTAATTTGGCTTTAAAACGTTCTTTCTTGCACCTAACTAAAACAGCAGGCTGAAGGTATACAGGAAATTAAAATCAGAAGCGACAATGGTCCTTCGCCAGTTTTCTTTTTTGACAAACGATGATCTCAGAGATGCGAAACGAAAGACGAAATTTCTCCAGGACTAAAACACTCATATTGTTTATTGTAGGCTCATTCGAAAGCTGATGGAATGGAAAAGGTTTTGGTAAATTTGACATATTGTAACTAGAACGGTGTTTGAGATATTCAATATTAAAGACTTTGGCTACAATTCGATTTTGCATTTCGCCAATGTTTCGGCGCTTGTAACTCGGTTTTAAATCCAGGTATCCTGATGAAAATGGTGTCATCTGATAGAATCTTAACTGCTCTTTCATAGATCTATTCAAAACTTTTGAAATTCGGATCTTCCCCCGAATTGTAGCATATTCATTTTATTCGCCATAACTTGCAAACGGTGAGAGTTGGACAGGGTTGCTGGACTGTTTTATGATCCACATGGACTCTTCTGTCACCCTCTTTCGTTTGGCAGATTAGGTCAAACTCCCCCTATATATATATATATATATATATATAGTATAAATCGTAAAATGAAAGAGTATAAAACGTGAAATGAAAAACGCAATAAAAGCACCATAACATTTCTTCAGGAGATGAAGTTATTGTGAATTGCTAAATATAAAAAGGTTGACATTTCCTTGCAATCAGTTACGGCGTAAGGCCTAAAACACTGATTTTCATCCCTAATGCCAAACCAAACTAAAAACAGAGACAGGAGTTTTGAATAATTAAAACAAAAGTACAATGTGATAACATTAGAGAAAAGTAAGAATAATAACGGATGTTGACATAGCAGTGTTTGCGGAGGGTCACGGTACAGATTTTATTATACATATATAATAGTGGTGTCCGATAAAGATAGCTAATTTTGAAACTAAATTTTGTTGTCTACCCTCTATACTCCTGGATACTTTTTGGTGTCTATAAATTCCCCCTCCTTTTTAACACCCAGTTGCACCCACCATTGCACAAAAATATTGGATGTTTCTCAATTTTTACATGTCCGCCTATAAGATATTATTGGCTTCGCAAAGAATAAAACCTGTGATAGTTTTACAAACTGTTGGGAGATTTCAACATCGTCAAACAGGTTGAAATGTCTTTTTCCTGAAATGCTGCAAGAGTTAGACAGTTTCATTGAAAGCATTGTTTTGAGACAACTACGAACTAAATGCTAAAAAACTATGCTAAAGAAATTGGAAATGCATAGATATTTGTTAATTATTATTTTATATAGAATTGTGTTATTTTTCACGTATTTTTGTACACGTGATTTATTGTGTGTCCTATGTATTTGAATGATATAATTGCATTGAATCAACTATATTTTCACTAACGAAACTTCTACCTTTGTATCCTAATATGAAGCTGGATTTTTTATAGAGATTAATGTATTTCATATACCATTTCAGAGAACATCCTAATAATTTCTTATGGATCAAGATCAGAATCTTAATTCAAACAGAATTTTCTGCCTCTTCAAATTTACCCGACTGAATTGATCTGCGGTGTTAGTCATACCGATTTGCTTCTATGCTACAAACAAAAATCTTTACCTACTGATATTATCCGAAGTTTATTTTTAATTTTTATTTGTCTTTTGTTTCCTTATTATTATTTGATGTTGTTTCATGAACTCTTTATCACTTCGTTTGTCTTCTGTCTGGTTGTGTAAAACTTTTGCTTTTGTTGTTGCTTTTTTGTAATATAGTATAATTCATTTTTGATGTGATATATTGTAATATGATGTGATGTTTTGATGTGATGTCGGAGTCAATGTCTTACGCAGTTCTTTTTTGCAATAGAAACTCAAATATTTAATGGAAATTTATGATATCCATTAATAGAAAATGTATCTATAAGGCAGAAACTAATTAAAACTCTTTCATCATTGATAAATCAAAACAGAAAGCCAAGTCTAAGCAAGTAGAACATGAAGCCAAGTTAAATGCATAGATTTTAGACACTGATTGTCTAAGAATTCAACTTCATTATTTACGTTTGTAATATGCGAAGCATGGGGAAAATTTTGGCCTACAAGGAACAATGTAACTACAAATGAACCATTAACTCCCAAGATGAGCTGAAACTATTTCACGTAGTCCCAAGAGATAATGCAACATTTCGTAACAAATTGCTTTGAAATTAAGTCTCCTTTACTCTCGCCCTCGCATGAACTCTTTCCTTGCCAAATATACAATCTTTTCTCTTGCAAATAAGCCAGAATCGCCCTGAATAAGTTTGTCCTCACATATTAATTGAATATTTCGCCGTATTCATAAAATTCATAAGACTAAATAGGTTATCGATATTTATGATGCAGGTGTGCGAGACTTTTATCGAATGCAGTGCATAGATTTTTTTACGTTTAAATTGCGATGGTTGAAAAATTTTCCTTTTCCTGAAAAAATAATACGAAAAAAAAATTTGTTTAAATACATTTCAAACAAAAGTATACTAATTAACTTATATCTTATTACAAATATTTAATATATCAATTTTGTAAATTTGTATAATCATATTTGAAATTCTGACATAAACAATGTTATCTTTGGTACCCCGTTTGCATAAAGCAAAAGAATATGAAGCACAAAAGCAAAAGGTGATGAAATTTCAACTATAATGCCTTAACGTGTCGAAAATACAATTAACTTAAAATATACGCCCACTATTACACACCGGGTTCCCATGAACTCTTGCAACCGAACACTGGAGGTGGTAGTACATAGCATGATGAACAATATTTGTTTCACAGCCTAGGGACGTAATTCATTTGTAGTGCTAGAAAACAACATGCAAAGCAAAACTGTTGCTAAAACTGTGTTGATGATTATTGTAATGGGAGGAAATTAACAGAACCATGAATAAACAGCTTCTCTTCTCCTTTGCACCGCATCTTGGGTACGTTACCTTTATTTCCGGCATTCAACAGCTAGTCATTTTTATGTCCTTACATGATATCTTTAAGGTGTGACAACATTTTCCGTGAACTTGATTCATGGGATATATTTTAAGGACCAAGATTACCCGAAAAGTTTTTCTTAAAAAGAATGAAACTTTTTATCACTTTCATATCAACGCTAAGATTCCAGTCTCGCTTAATCAGATGAAATTCAATCGCGGATTTATTAAATTTTTTGTAACGTTCAGAGTACACAACCTGTTAAATTCAAATCATTAAATATAAATCAGTAAACAGAGTGCGTGATTTAATATTCTCCCGTGAATGATATTTTTAACCTCTCGCATTCAAAGAAACAACTCGGATTTAACACTTCAAGTCAATGGGAATTATCTGAAGATATTTCGAAATAAAGAGAATCTTATTAGATGTACCTAAAGTATTTTTTAAGAAAATTAATAAATTTCATTCCATGTGTTGGAAGCTAATTTTTATAGAAAAATGCGTGTCTGTTTTTTTTTTTTCATTTACACTTTACAGCAATTTTGATGCCCGAAGAACATCGCTAAATAATTTTTTTTCATTAATTAAACGTTATATCTATGTTAGGAAAAGCATTTGTATATAAAACAAAAAGTAATATAATTGTCGCTTCAAGATTATAAAAATACTATTGGCTTAGGAACACCTGGCGAAGTAAGCATACCAATTTTTATGTAATCTTGAATTAGAGGGGTTTTTAATATATACCAGAAGAGAGAAAGATGTGAAAATGATTGAAAATGGTCCTATAACGCTTGAGTGAATATTGGTAAAGAATTCGGTTCTTAAGGAAGTGATATCAGAATCACTTTGATATCAGATTTGATATCAGAAAGAAAAGTCGAGAAGACATTAACCATTTAGAACTCTCGCAACGCAACAAAATTAAACTGAGACATAGTTTCATTACATTCAGAGATGGATTTTAACACATTTGTAGAATGAGAAGTTGAATTAATGCAATTTTTAGAAGTATGGACTAAAATGCGTACATAAGGAAACACATTATAACTGAAAGATTTTATTAAAAACGATAACACATTGTTACAAACCTACAAAGTTGTTTCCTTGACATGATAATCTTGGCAACCTGACATCAAACATAAGAGACCTAGAAATATTTTCATTAACAAGTTTTTCAAAATTCTCCCTCCCCCTTTTTTTGTTTTAATTCTTAATTTTGCTCTCTTAACTTTGAACAGCAAATTTTAAGGTTTAAATCGAGTACCAGTGAAATTGCACTTCTGCTCTGTTTGGAATGGGTAAAAATAAAAATGACCTGAAGTGTAAAAATTGAAACAGCGATCCCTCAGAGTCTTTTGTCTAGCCCCTCGTCTCTCTACTGTGATTGGCCCTGCTGATCACCCCTCACCTCTCCTCTGCTGTAAAGTGCTGGAAGTCTCCTACTGATTGGACTGCTGTCTATCTTTATATGCTGTAGCAAGATTCTTTTCTCACTCCTTCATTAATCCACGTCAAATCAGGACATTCATCGCAAGGTTCAGCCAACGCAAGACCATGCCGGATATGGGATAAACCCCCCTGCGGGGGGCTGGGCGCCCCACAACCATATCCTAGTAAAGTGTAGTCAGTTGGACTTTGATCAACAAAGAAGCTGGTGCACTGAGAAATATTTGAGCGCCTGAAATTTATTGGTGATCTCTACTGTAAATTCATACAAGTGCTGTCCGTTTTGTTACCTGTGCTGCGTTAGAGTTTTGCTGAAATCTTCGTGGAATAATGTAATTTATTTTTTTATTATCCTGCTTGTTAATCTGCATTCACGTACACCCACAAGACAATTTCTTTAACAATATTCACACATTCCAGATTGTCGCTGTTTGTTAGGAATTCAGTACCAGTGGATGTAGGTGGCGCTATGCGCATTCTTTTGCTTTGCATATATTCATACTTGTTCTTTGCACTGGAGTCACTTTGTAAATAACTTCACCTAATAAAGATGTGTTTGTGAGCTCTCGAGTTGTCCATCCCCTTAGTTAATAGTAACATGAGACCCAGGCCAGCTGCGTAAGACCATTTCTTTATTATTTAGCCATTTAAATGCTTAAATTCGCAACTACTTAAGAATTTTCACTGATCGAGTACGAAACATTTTATCGTCGATGAACGAAATATAGAGATTAATACAAAGATAAAGAAACTATCAAAACAAGAGACATATCAATAACAGAAACCACAAAAAAACGGGTTTATTTAAGCTTATATAGATTTATATGCATATTTTGCTTTAGAAAAAGATTAAATTCTTTAATAAGAATTTTTTTAAAATTGAAAAACTTAATATGAATCAATCTACAAAAGTACTTAGAAAAATAGGAATAAATCATATTTTTAGTAAATCCTGAAGAAATCCTCAAATATAAAAATAAACCATGCGTGTGTCCAATTTCTTGGATTTTCATAAGCATTTTTTTAGCGCAAAGATATTTTCTTTATCATCACAATTTTGATAGCCAGACGGGATCATTCTAATATTACATAACAGAGTTTCTAAAACCATTGCTAACCTTGGCTGGCAGACTACTCATCTTGTCATGATTCAAAGCCTAGTGTCTGTTCGCTTCAAAATAGTTTCAGAGTTCTTTGACAGTTTCGATAAAAAAAAAATTTCCAGCCAATGCAGTTGTATCCCCTAGGTCTTCGGGTAAGAATTGTCTATTTTTTATGTCTGTTCAGTACGACATGATAAATTGAATTGTATAATCTGTCTGAGAGACATTGTACTGAAGAATTCCACAACAAATGGCTGCATTTTTTACCTGCTGAAAATATATATCGAATACATAAGAAATAAATAATATTCGAACATCGGAATTTCAGTTTCACGAAAAATAGAAAAAGTAAACAACTTTTTGTTTAATTTTATTACAAAATAGTAGTATTCATTAAACTTTAATTATACGTCATTTTAAAGGTTTTTACCTTGTTAATCTATTTTACATGAAAGTACGAAAGATATGAAGACATATCGCATACTTTTATAACTAAGGAACTATGAATAAATTGCAATGAGTGCCTTTAAAATGTCATATTACTGCACTATATTTATTCACTTCATTTGAGATGTGCAATACAATTTAAATATTGGATTAGTTGCATTAAAAATTATTCTAAAGGATGATCGAAGGCTATAAGGAAGTAAGAATTTTATTACTTGGCTTTGAGGAATTCCAATTTTATTTATTTATTTATTTTTGAAAAAGGAGTTGCATAAAAATAGTCAAATACTCTGAAATTTTAGTTTAGTTTAGTTTTATTAACGTCCCGTTTTGAAGCAACACGAGGGCTATTTTGGGACGGACCTCGTAATTTTGAACCGCGGTCAGATGACGAGGACGGCACCTGAGCTGGCACCTCCCTCGCCAAACTTCCACGCCACATCAAAGGGAAGACGTTTAGCCACTACGTGTGATTTAACGTGCTACAGGACGCATTTTCACTGGAATCGGGTTTCGAACCTGCAATCCTCAGGTTTTATGAGTAGGTGGATGAGAAGTTGTCGGATAAGTAATGGGTTCATGCTTACCTAGTAGGCATAGTAACGGTATGGGTTGACAATATATATCTCCTTCGGGAGGGGCCAGGCCTTGACCGGTGATGCTTATTAGGACTCCGATCTCAGTATCCGAGCTGTTGTAGCGATCTTCCTCTAGTCTATCCCGGGTGCTTCAGCAGGGCGGGGGGCATAAAAACCAATCCCACTGTAGGCGTCAATGGGAATGTCTTTTACCTCTCCAAGTTGATCATTGTGCCCGCTAGGGTTTCCGTGTTTATTTTGATAGGCGCGAAACTGAGTTTTTTCTTCATCGTGTTTTTAAAACAATCCATCTTTATTTGCAATTAACAACTAATAACAAATTATTTTCAACTTTAATTCTTGCTCATATTAATCTCATTGGTACGTATTTGAATATTTTTCTAACTTATGCATATTAGATTATTTACTTTAGCAAAGAATTATACGCTATATACTTATTTCATGTTTAGTTTTAAAAATGCATTCACATTCAATGACACTCAAGAAGGAATTCATTCTACTTTAAGTCACACACAAAAAAACTACAAAGTAAAAACGTTTACATTCTTATAACAGATAGCGTCTCTCGGTCGTCAAAATATAAAAACTTTACAAAGCATTTCTCACCAAAAAAGGGAAATATCGCCAAATATTGGCATCGAAAACACTCTCCATAGGCGCCTATAGTGGGATTGGTTTTCATGCGGGCGGGGGGAGGCTCTACTTGTGATGACTGATAGGCTCCTGCACCGGGGAGCACCACGAGTACGCGGATGAAAAGCCAAAGTATAGATAAGTGGGTCCTCACCTCCCTGATGGGGGTAGTAATGGTGTGAGGTTGAGTTACCTCCACTCCAAAGACGGAACATACCTCCCACTGAGAGGGTTGCGCTGTGGCCGGTGATGGCTATTAGAAATCCACTCTCAATTTCCGATTTCTGTCGTGACGATTATCATTCACCCTGGATGCCTAGGCAAGGTGGGGGGGGGGGGGAATTAATTAAGGTTATAATGATTGGGTCAGAACCCCTATAACTTTCATAGGGTTATCTTTATCTCATTATTGAATCACTCGAAATCTCTCGCCCCAAAGGTATTTTGTTATTTAACAACTTATATCTCAAAATCATTAGAGAAAATTCCCCGTGAATGCCTAACTGCTCAACTTATGCATTAACCCTTTAACTGGTTTGTTTTCTGAATCAGATGACACCTTCTATTTTGGGAATGCATTTTCATTTTAACTCAAGTGAAAACCTAAAGACAGTTGAAATATTTATGGATTCCACATAATTTTTGTATCGTATTATAACGTCTAAGAATGACTGTTTTAGATTTCAAGTTTAAAACTGCAATAATTCGATGCACGTACGGCGTACGGGCACAGCCTTATGGGAACCGAATTGAAGACAACTATCTTTCTTATGAAAGAAACAGTATCGGAATAAAAAAAATCTTCTCGAGTACATCCAGAGCTCTACTCTGTAATGATAACTGTATTTGACTCAAGTGCTGTATGATAATTATTAACAAACAGTTTATTTGTAGTTTTAAGTAAATAAAAGAACGAATTTTACTTAAAATTTTTTATCAAATGTCTTATTTATTATCTTCTATCCGTTAGTTTTTTGATATTACTCCTACTTAACCGCTTAGCTTAAAAACCCGAGAATACTCGTGCATCGAATTATCGCATTTTTAGTCTTAAAACTAAAATTTAATCATTAATTAACTTTATGTTTTGATACAAAAATTACGTAGAATCCATAAACATCTCAAGTATTATACACCTTCTGAGATGAATGAAAACGACATCCACTTTCCGAAACAGAAAGAAGCATCTTATTAGATAGCAAAGGAAATTATTAAGTTAACTGGTTAATAAGAACATTCTCTAATTTTATAGTAATCTAATCATGATTTACCTGTGGCAGTCTGCATATGGTGCTTCACCGAGCTTAAGAAATATTGAAAGAGAAAATAATGTTTTTGTTACTCCTTGTGAACTGTTCCATAAAATACTACAGAGAGATAAAAGGATATTGCGTTCATCTGTTCTGGCGATGTAGCCGATGTTCACGCAACGCCCAAAGCAATTTAGTGCACAGGAATCGAAGAAGACACCGTCTAGACATCCAAATACACAGATCCTCAAGGATATTTTTTGTTCACGAAAGCAACTTAAGATTGAAGATTTGTATGGAAATATTCATTCAGAACACATAAATATAGATAGTATTCATTATTTAATACTGATTACTAAAAATCACTTAATCTCATTAACTGTTATTTAAGTTACTGAAATATATATTTACTTTATAAAATAAATACATATTACGAAATTCAACGACTTTGAAGTTTGTTCAGAACCAAGTGCTTTTGTATGCTTGAAAGATTTATTAAGTTTTAAACAGCCATATGACTTCCAAATTGAAAGCCCTGACAAAATGAATATAAAGACTTTATATAGATATTTTGTATTAAAAGGCTACATAAGACAGCTTTGTGTCATTAATAGAATTAGGCAGGGGATAGCCTAACATTTATTACAAATTTTAACCAAAATATAAAGCGATTGGACAAGATTAAGAAAACACGCATTATCCATCGCAAACATTCCATTAGCTTCAAATCAAACAGCAGCTATAAACAAAACTATTATGTTTTTTCTTTCTTTACCAGTGAATCATTGCATCTAAACCTTCATTCCGATCAATTTAATAATCATTATCACACTGGAGACTATTGCTATAACCGGCATGCGAAAACTAATGACAATACTTTCTAAATTTTTATGATAGCTCTATATTTTAAAAGAAATTTGAGAATGTTCAGAACATTTTTATTAGAAGAAAAAAGTTTGAAAAGACTACAGTTTAAATATATTTAAATATTTTCAGCAAAAATTAAAAATAATAAAAAATAAGTTATACTTATTTAACTCGTAATTCAATATTTAAGCGTATCATCAGGATTTTATTTATCTTTCTTAGTTCTATTAATTGATAATCATCGTATCAATAGAGCTGTAATAAAAATAAACAGTTAGATTTGTTTTGCTTTTAGATTAGCCTTAGATTTCTGAGTTAAGTTTAAATATACTGGGGTTTTCTTTCAAAAATTCTGAATAGCATTGACTTTTAACGATGCAAAAAATTAAACAGAAAACTCAACCACTAATGTCTTCATTAAATAAATTGATTTGAATCCTATTTGCGAATTTTGGGCATACATTCTGATCAATCTTGCATAGATTAGTCAATCTTGCATAGATTGGTCAATCTCGCATAGATTGGTCAATCTCACATAGATTGGTCAATCTTGCACAGATTGGTTTTAATTTGACAAGATTATTTTTTAATTGCTCTGAATGCCTTCTCATGTCATAAGGTTTCAAGGATATTTTTAAAATGCTCATATATTATGATGTATATTTTGCTAAATTATGTGACATGCATGTTGTATGTTTAATGACATTTTAAGTTTTATATGTATAGTGGAACCTCGCTTAACGAGCATAATTCGATCCAGAAGCTTACTCGTAATGCGAAACAATTTTTCCTATATAAATTAAGGTAAAATACGATAATGCGTTCCATGCCGAAAAAAATACTAAACAAATTTTATGTATAACCCACGGCTTTCCTGAAATATTTCTTCGAATGTTGATGATCCTGGCGTCTTCTTAACGATGCCTCACTAACTGTCGCCTCACAATTGCTTTTCGTGCATTCATATGAGAAGCAGCCTTTCAAAATCGTCAAGAAGTTATGCAGATATTCTTGTCACTACCTTTGAAGCATCTCTCTTTAATAATGTCCTTGTTCTTGAGGATAGTGCATATCAATGATGTGGACGGATTACATGTGCTTGTTATATCAGCCACGCTCACTCCTCGTTCTCGCTTTTCAATGATTTTACGTTTCATTTGTACGGTTACTTTTTTTCTATTGTGGATGCCTTTGTACAGTTTTTTCTTCTGGGACATTTTTGCAAGGATTTTATTAAACTTTGGTAAATAATATGTCTGAGTATATGTTTGTAAAATTGTGTGGTCACAAGTGATACTAAGATATAAGACGGACTGATATAGCAAGCGCAAGTCCGGGACTTTCCCCCTTCTCGTCACTCGTTAAGAGTCATTTTTTTTTACAATTTATTTTGCTCGTTAAGCGAATTACTCGTTATGCCAGGTGCGCGTTAAGCGAGGTTCCACTATATTTTGACATGTATGTTTTATACGCTTTGTGTATTTTCCCTGCCGTCTTTTATGCGTCGTACACCACTTTCTAGGTAGATTAAGCCGGCGAGGGTTAAATAAATAAATGAACCCCTTTTCACTCTCTCCTCTAAAATAAGAACTGGTTTCATGAAATAATTGTAAATGTGCTATTCTCCATCTCAAACGCAAAATATTTGCATCCTAACTTGGATAATTTTTGAGGATTAATGTCATAAGGTTGAAACAGTTTCGTCTATGCTATTAGTATTGTAATGTCTTGGCCTAGGTGTGACCAAATAAATTCAAGCTTAGGTTGGCCTAAGTACTTTTATTAATACAGCAATAATTAATAGACATTTCTCGCAGAGAAGTCTTGATTAAATATGATTATTTACAAGGTAATCAATAACATCATAGTTCTAGAACGTCAAAGTTCCATGGCAATTAGTCCCTAGAAAATTGTATTCACAGGATGGTTAGCTTCCACCTATCAATGTGATTCCGAACCACGAGACTACCAAGAGTGCTCGCAAGTTCATGAGCCGAGAGTTCGGGGATGTCGATTCCTCGGGGTTGCCTACTAAAGTCCGAATTCAGTAGGAACTTTCAATCCGCTGATCACACAGCTCTCTTCGGTCCTCCGGAGCCTGAAACCTCGTTCGAGACTCCTAATCCGTTTCTCTCCGCCGCCCTTCCCTCGAATATCCAGTTTTTATTCACCCCTGAAGGGGTGGGTGAAGTGGTGAAGCTCCACCTACCTTTTCCTACATTGGATAATGGTACTCTCGTTGACCAACAGATCACCTTCCCAGTCGTCAACCCCGATTATGGGAAGGTTCTTGAGTTTTCGCCACCACCGGCCTATTCAGGGATGACACCAAAAGGTACCGCTAATGTGTTCGCTGACAGTGGTGGATTCCTCGGCATTGTGGCGGCCCTCTGTGTGAAGCCATTTCTTTGCGCACGTCTCGTTAGCGATGTCCAGATGCAACTGTCCTGCTGTTTACCGCCAATATGAAAAGGGAGGGCACTCTTTTTCTCATGGGAATTGTGCTCGCGGGAAGGAAACATTACAGTTTCTATCTTCACACTCAAATTTTCAATGCATTACGACTCGCAGTGATATCATATGTCGCCATAAATAATTATATTTTTAAAGTTTGCTTTTAAGGAAAAAAGCTTTTAAAGATCAGTTTCAATCTTAAATCAAAATAGCAAACCTTGGACTTATTTTCAAATTTAACATTCTGAATAGCACAAACATGAAAAATAGAACTATAGTCATTTTTCGTTTCCACAGAAAGCTGTAAAGTCTTGAACACGCATAATTCTATAGTAATATTTGATAGTCACTTTCAGTAAAACAACTGCCGATCAGTACTATGGTAACAATGAAGCGAAATTGATATATTTTGTGTATCAACCGACATTTTTATACTATGTGAAGTATGTTTTGCTACTTTTGAAAAAAATTTAACTAGCACCACAATAAAATATTCTAGGAAGCGACAAATAGTTATGGCGGCATATGACACCATATAAAATGTTATAACATATTTATGAGCAACGGAAGTTCTGTTGTTCATGTATAAATAAAATCCTTGTTCAGACATTGCATAAGGATTGTGAATATTGCTAATATGGATGAATATAATATATAAGGGCAGCCATAACATTTAATACACATAATAATTCCATTAAAACTATTGTTGTATAAAATTTCTTACTTGATTTTCTAAGTAAGTAAATTATACAAATAAAAAGTCTAAAAGATTATAGAAATCCAATACTTTTGAAAGCTAACTCTTTGTAATAAATGGCAGAAGAAAGAAATTAACTAAAAAAGTAAAAACAGCAGTTGACATTATAAAAATGAAGACATTTTATAGACTCATATAAAGCTGTCGTTACAAGAATATATATCAAAAATATTATTAGAAATAAATCACGAAAAAATATGCAATAGATACGAATAAAACTTACGGCAACCTTCCGATATCTAAGGCTAATAAAAAGCAAGATATGCCAGTAAGCGACATATCATTTCGAGACCGTAAATTCCTTTTAATTTGAAGCTAGTATAGGGCAGAAGACGGAATAATATAAACAGAAGATTTTGCTACCCTAAAAGCATTATGTGAGTAACAAGAAAATTAGATTGGTTCTGTTTGGAAGACTAAACATTAACATATACTTCGGTAGTGGTTTCGTGGATCAGAAAACAATTAGCATTATCTATTAAAGCTTTTTACATAAACCGCGGAAGTTACGCAAAATGAATTTCTAGTTTATTTTAATATCACACTAAAAGATACAGTTCTTTTTCTATTTTCTATTGTAAGAGATAGAAGTGGATGTGAAAACATATGCTTACACCACATAATATGAGAATCGTTTCACAGAAATCCGAATTCGAAGTAACTGGAATTCTTGTGTCATTTCATGAGTTACAGATATGTTTATGTTACTTCTAACAATTCGTCATGAATTCCAACTAATGTGCTTTTATAAAATATCCGTTTACATTGTTGTGAATCAATTTCTATAGCTTATTTTTATCTTATTTTAAACTCGTCTATTTTGTTGACTTGCTTTTTATGCTAATTGGAAAGAAACCAGTATTTATTTCATTGTTTTAGAATAAAATGTATACCTATTAGAAATATTTTTAAATTTTTAATATTTAAGACCAGAAAATAAATCTAGATTGTATTATTCACAGATTAAAGGAAGATATCCAGGCTTTCCATTCTATTTTACACATATATTCAATTTTTAAATCTTAAACTAATGCAAGATAGTATATATAAAATGTTGTAATGCTACAACATTTTATAAAATATCTATTATGTTTTTAACTCCTATTTTTATTTCAAAAATCTAGAAAACTATATATCTTTTTATTTAATTTGAAAAAGAAAGTTTACGAATCTTGTATTGAGAGAATCCATTTTCTCTCCTTTTCTACAAAGCAGCCATCTTAGTGTCACTCGTGTTTAGTAACGGAGGAATGTGTTTAGACTCAAAAACAAATCTATTCTCAGAATTCCGTCTACAGGGGTGAAATGAACAGCCGAATAGTAGAAATCTTCTGCGCCCTTTGGCGATAAATAAAAACTATATTGTCGAGGAAATCTGATCGCCAACAGCGTCTATAAATGCAAACTCTCGTCAATATTCGTGGCTTTCGCTTTGATGAAATGACATCGAAAAGACGGCTGGTAGACAGTCTATGTCTTCGATAAAAAATGGATGAAGCGAACGGCAGAGAAGGGACTAGCCACGGAAGTTTGACATCTTAAAAAGAAAGAAAGGGTCACTGCCCTTCAAATCTTGACTCCTCCAACGCGGCACGCGACCCAACTACGTCCCGAATGCTGAGGGACTCCAATGATTTACGCATGTTTGCCCCCTTCCTCAATGCGGTCCGTCTTCTGAGCTACCCCCTGAGGAATGACCTCCTGCGGTGAGACGGATTTGACCCAACGGAACCCTTCACCAATCAGCACGGAGTTACAAGTGATGCCACACGCTTTGCAGCCCCTACGGAAAGGAAATGGGAAGCCATCGGTACGCGTCCACACCGATTGGTGTTTCTGACGTCAACTTATCTCTCTATACTGGAGCGCCTACCTCTACCATGTGTAGCGAATCCTGTGATCCAAACCACGACATCGATACCCCGGTAAACAATGCGAGCTCTGGCCTCATCGGGACTAACTGAATTCCTCTTCTAAAGGCCCTATTCCCTTACCTGTTTCTGTCCGCTGTAGCACGACTCACCTGTAGAACGCAAATATCCATGAAGTGCCTGGAAAGAGAAATCGTCAATCTGCTTTTACCTGGTTCAAGAAAAACGTACTCTGAAATCTGAACCGCGACTATGATGCGACTATGCGACATTTCTTTTACAGCCCAGACCCTCTAAACTGTGGGGTCAACAGTGGACTGAAAGCGAGCCATCTACCTGTCCGAAAGTGGTGCAAAGGACTGCCAAGATAAGTTCCCTTTTCTTTTATTGTATATTTGTTGTTTTAATTACTTGTTTAGTCGCTAATAACTTCTGAAGAAAGGTTTCCCGTTAAAGGGTTATATGGGCTGTTATGGAGGATTTTATTATGTTCCTTTTATTGTTCATTATGCCCATTTCTTTTAAACTGATTAAGAGTTATAAATTCATTTCAGCCTTTTGTTGACTATAATGAGTTTGTTGTGTTTGATCTATTATGACGAGAGTTTTGTAGGTTAAGATAAACCATATTTCCACAGCGCTGTGCGATTATAAATGTAATTTGCTATTTATATATTCACTTAATAAATATTTTGTTTATATAATCTAATGTGTTGAAGTCTATTATTGAGCATTCTGGAGTTGATATGAGGTAGCTGGATATTTCATAATGAACCTGTGGTTGAACCTTTTATTGTTTAAGAATTTGTTTAGATGTTTTGGTAGTGAAATAAATTTAATTATCTAAATGAGGTAATCTAGCATTCTCAACGCAACAAAAGTGACATAAGACATCCACGAGAACTGAAACTACAGACCTTAAATTTTGTGTAGAAAAATTAATTGTTAAAAATGTGCAACTGAAGCCGTTTCTTAATATTATTTTTAAGTGTTAATGTATACACGGGTTAAGTGAAACTTCTGTTCTTTTTCATAAAGCACTAGCCGCTCTCGCCAAACTCCGGGCGGGTTCGCGGCCAGCACCCATTTTGCTCAGCACTGCCGCTGCCACCTCGCTGCTTCGAGGCACTCAGCCACCACTTTTTTCAGTTTTAAATACTGCATGAAGATCAGTGGAACAGAACATAAAACCATAGTAGATTTCATATTCTTTGCAGACAACAGATTCCTTTAAAATTGTAAAATCTTTCAATAAACTTCATCTAGTTGTAATATTTTGTATAACTTTCTCACAAATTTCGGCATGAAATTCTTCAGATCCATAAATACATAATGATATTGCCCTAAATAAACCGTTTCCATCACCTACAATAGGTATTTTACAATATTTTTGACACTCCATTTTGATGGAACTGTTGGGATCTATATATTTAAAATAATATGGTAAAACCTTCTGACAGTTCGCTAGCCCCCCCATTTTAAAACAAAATTGAAAAACATATCTCCACCATACATTCTCTATATGTTTGTTTCAATTTCGTTGAAAAATGGGGGATGGTGGGGGGGGGCAGGCAACCCTCGATGACATATTTAGACGTCATAAGCTTTCATATGAAATAAAAATTATCGAAATCCGTCGAGTGGTTGGGACTGGCGAAATATGTGAAGGTTTTACCATATTATTTTATATATATAGATGTCCTTTGACTTCCTTTCTCTAACTATTTTGGATGCTTTAAATCAGTGAGAACTTAATATAAAATTAAGTGGTCATTAATAAATTACTTTATTTTAAAATGCTTTTACAGGTGCATCATAATACTAAATTTGGTATTACACTGTAAAAAATATCCGTTTTTTTCCCGGACTTTTTCCGTATATTTGACGGTTTAAAGCTGTTTTGTTGACAAAACGGTTTTTCACCGTTTTTCGCTCCAGCCATAAACGGTTTAAAACCGTCAATTCAAATTCTATTTTTCGTCATACGGTATTGCTTTCCGTACGATAACTTTCCTTTTTCTTAAATGTAATTTTATTGCATTCATTTCATGTTTTTAATAGGGTTCACTCTCCGTAATCTTAAAACACGTGTTCTGGCAAAAGTTGATTTTTACACCACTAGGTGGCGCCACTAGAGCTATAGTGACTTTAAAACTCAAATAGATTATTTTTACTTTATTTTATGAAGTCTCCGGTGGTCTAGTGGTTAGAGCGACTGACTTTTATTTCTATGAACGCGGTTTCGATCCCCGGCTCGGAGGAGTTAGAAGTTTTGTCACCATCTTGCATCGAAATCTTCCAAGTAAGTTCAATTAAAAATTATATTAATTAACCTAATTGAAATTAATAATTAAGCCTTGATTAATTAATATTCATGATTGATAATACACATCAGCACATTTCAACTCAACTCGAACAGAAGGAGAAAAACAACTCAACCCTGTCGATGACGTCACTTACTTCAATGACTTAATTTTTACGGAGAAAACTTGATTTCATACGGTAAAAAACCGTTGTGACTACGGATTTACTTCGTAACTTTTACGGGAAAAACTTGTTCCTGTATGGTAAAAAACCGTTGTGCCTACGGACTTCGTAACTTTTACGGTTTTGCACAACCAACCCAGCTGCCAGTTTAAAACCGTAAATTTTACGGGATTTTTTTTACAGTGTACAATTGTTGGAGTGAAAATATCGCAACCAAAAAAGAAAGAAAAATAAAATTGCCTTAACGACTGGAATGAATTTTCCCTGAAAGACATAAATTCAGAGGCAATTCTATTTTATGCTTTCACTTGTATTTTCAGTGATAAGAAGCCTGTAATTTTTTTCATATTCATCTACTTCTTTTCACTTTCAGTTAATTAAATGTAACTATCGATGAATGACTGCGGCAATTCGATAATTTTTGTCCCTACTTCTCGCTGTATTTCCCATTTTTTGCTTTTCCGGGTAATTGAATTAGATGCATTCATGTATAATAATAAATTTAAGTTAAACAGTTTTTAAAAACAAATTTCATTAGTGTACTAAAATATAGAATTATTTTTTATTTTAATTATTTTCTACTCTTGAATTTATAATTCATTTTTACGATTATTATAAATTCTTAAATTAATTTTTTCCAAATTCTCTATTCAGTGACGCCACATAATTAATTAAATTAATCCGCTAACTGATAAGTAAGTTCTGAAAATATTAAAATGATGTATTGCCATCTAGAATACAGAAGTGGACAAACTAGTTAATCAGTAAGTCAGAAAACGATAGATTACAAAATTAAATTATTACAAACATGAAGCAAGAGAAGTTAAATGTAAGTGTGTAAAAAGGGATTGTTTTTAACACCTAAAATTAACGGACCGCTTTCGTAAGCATTCTGAGTTATATTAAAATAGTAAAGTATGTTTTTTCTTTTTTTGTAAATCTTTGAAACAAGACAAAGGAATGCTATTTTATTGTACAATATGTTCAGATAGTATGTAAGCTAATGGTATCGATTTTCCGATCTCTTCCAGCAAGAATTGTCCATATTTCTATAATATTAGTTACATACTTAACACATTGTGTCAGGATACGAATTAGATCCAAGTTCAAATAAAAACCGCAACTGTGCTTGCTCTAGAAAATGATTATACCATAAAAGAATAAGCGGACGTATTCTGCAGACGTCTATTAACATGTCCAACTTATCTAAACTAGTAAGTCTGTCAAATTCTTGAATTAAAATTTTGATGTTCATATTTTTACGTTTCCCGCTTCCAACCTGACAATTATGGATGGGGAATTTAAAATACACTTGGTTATTACCAAGGCCCATAAGCGAAAAAGTAGGAAAAACCAACATCTAAAATGGCTGGAAAAAATCAAGAAGGAATGCATTGTTGCGTTTAATTTGCTGAGCCGACGCATTTTCGAAACGAATCCTTACCAGCACTTTATCAGATATCCTAAATAAATCAGGAAAAAGAAAAGTGAAATCGAAGAGGATTTTATTTTTAAAAAAACCGTGAAAGATTCGTGTGCGAAACGATTTCTTATATGTTTGATGGAACCGTCGTGGATTGGTCGCAAAGTCTCAGTTTCGAAGTCAAGGGTCCCGAATTCGATTCCCGATTCCACAGTTCCTATCATGTAAAAAAAATATTACGAATTAAAGCCCCCTCCTCTGAATTTAAATGAATTAAAATAAAAAATAAGGTTAATAGTGAGGATACGGCGCTTAATGATTGAGCATTATGAAATGGCAGAAACCTAAGCATACTTTCTGGCTGCAGGAAATTTTGAATGAAACATTTAAGCATCAGCAATTCTTAAATATAGTGCACTCTTCAGCATTTGCTTTTTCTGCTGCATTGAAAAAATTAAAGTGCTTATTTCATTAATGGTTTCAGATTTCTGTTTCTTTAAGTAGTGGTCATGTCGTGAGACACAGAAGCCGAGGGATCTTCTTGAAAGTGTTCTTAAGAGCTTTCCAATAATATTATCTCTGGAACTGATATTATCTCTGAGAGGGTCACGAAATGTATTTGGAAAATGCTGATTTTGATGATACGGACTTTGATTGGTCAGAAAATAACTAAAAGTTTCTTCTCAACGATGGCACAAGGTGGAAGGCAATAAATACTATGCTTTACAGAACACGAGTCCCACTGGGGGGGGGGGCCCCCCGAGTTGGTTGATGAGAAGCCGCCGAATAAGTAAGGGGGTCTCGCTTCCCTGGTGGGTGCAATAATGGTTGGAAATTTCCCTCTGCCGGTAATAGTGCGCGCCTCCTACGGGAGGGGTCGGGCCGTGGCCTGTGATGGCTACTAGGACACCGGCCTCAGAACTCGAACTGTCGCAATGACTGTCACTCAGATGCACCGGACGGCTTCGCGCCAGGTCGGGGTGATTTCGATATGAATTATAGAACATGATCTTTCATTACAGTGCCTCATTTTCCTGAAATTAAACAGATATTTTCTCTGTCACCTTTGGCCATCAATCTGGCCAAAAGATTCATTACTGAAAGCTTTTAATAATGCACCAGAATAAATGTAAAACGAATGATAAACTTCTGAGACCAGCTTCAGACCCGGAGAAACTTGCCAAGCAAAAAAAATAAAAGAAATCCCAGAAATATGGACAGAAAAACATTTTTGTTCCGAGAACATGATAAAAATACTTACTGAACACGCATTTAGGTTTCAGATGCAATGAATGCTTAATTTTAAAAGTTAAAATAATAGAAATCAGCCCACAAAATAAATATCCGGATTAAAATCTCTAATTTTTAAATTTATTTTTGAGAATTCTAATATATATTTAATAACTTCATAAATACAGAATAGTTCATTGAAAAATTTCAAACTTTTATTTCAAAATTTAATGTCAAACTATCAAATTTGGTCCATATAAAATTTTACAAAGCAGTTTCTGAAAATGAATATAATTTAACAAGGATGCAAACTGCCGAAAATGGGGATGTAATAACATAGAACGTGTAACAATTAAGAAGCCAGAAATCTTTCCTGGTGAGTCATGGAAAATATTTCGAAACAGTTTAAGTGATTTACAATTCACAAATTCATTAATCTGTATCAGATGCAATTTGGATAGGCATTTTAAGAGGAAATTTATATTTGTTTTGACAGGAATGTAATCAATTTTATATGAGATAATCAGTCTTGACAACACTTAACAATATCACAACGATCTGAAATATGGGGAACTAAATTTGCATCCAGATCACGTGGCTGACGCTCAACACATTCGTTCCTGATTCTCCATAACAATGCTTCTAATTATTTATCAGTTAACCAGGGAATGTGCTACATTGGTAGCTTTCATTCGCTTTGTTCTGGAAAACAATTAGTGCTCTGATGCCTTAAGAATTCCTTTCATTTCATTATCAAGATGAATGATTGCTTGTAGTTCGCGGTGTTTAAATCAAATTACATATCAGTTCTATTGGTTAATTGTTTGTTTGTTATCATCTTTGGCCATATATGAGAAACTTGGTATCTTGTAATTTAATGTATTCTCAGGACATGTTTTTGATTGACTAAAAATATTATGCTTTTTGTTTGAATAATGCTAATAATAAAGCGAAAAAAAAGATAACTGCATTACAAGTGAGGGCTTTGAAGTTTAATTGACGACTTTATTTATATTTAAATAGAAATACACATCTATCAAGTATGCATTAGAGGAAAAGGTGGAATTAGCGTAGGTTTTTAAACGTTAGAAGTTCATTACTGTTGCTTTTTTAGATTAATTCATAAAAGCATTCAAATTTTTATTGCATTCGTTTGTAGGATATAAGTACACACATAGTTATTTTGAGCCGCGATTGGTGGAAAAGAATGAGATTAGATATGATATCCGCATTTTTTACTTCATTAAAATTTTAGAGTCTGCAATGTATGGGATACTCGAGTTTGAGATCTTTCGATCACTATGGCCTTAAACTCTATTTTTAATTAAAAAACAATAATCTATAAATCTAGAATTATTCGATTTGTTTCACTCTCGGAATGAAATTTTTTATTTGTTTATTTAAACGAGAATATATGCATTTATAAAGGAATTATTATACTCAAAATATGGCCGGGTTTGAAAGATTTAAACTTAGACAAAGAAAATAAATAAAAGATTAAATAGAAGATAATTAAAATGAAAAAAAGTGTTTTTTTAGTTCACTAATAAAAGTGAGTTTTTAAAAACCGTTTTTATTACAGGACCTTATTCATTAACACAGTTTTATTTAGAGTCTTTTGAATAAGAAGCGTATTTATGAAAACATAACCGCTTTAACTGAGATCCATGACTAGAAAACATGACAGAAAAAATCACACTATAGAAAAGCAGAAAATTACGAGACTGGTGCAAATGACATCCTGATAAATTATTTCTATAAGTTCAGGAATCCGCTAACGCCATGTTAAAAATAAATCAGTGAAAGGAAGTCTTTTCAATGTACTTTATTCATAAAATTATTCCTAACGAAGTTTCTTGATTAATTATTAAATACTCAGAGGCGGCGCTAGAAATTTTCCGACGGGGGGAAAGCAAAGTTTTTCTAATTTAGGTAACTTCAAAATAACAGATCATAATTAATTCTATATTTAATTAAAAGTAATTAAGTATTAATTAGCGAATTTGATTGAATTGAATTGCGAATTTGAATGTCGGTGCAGTAAGAATTGTCTGACTGAACGACAATCAATAATAGAAAATGAAGAATTATGAACATAAATATCAGGAAATGAAATGTACCACACTGATATTGAAAAAAAATTGCAGATTATTATCTAAATTTCATAGCAAAATAAAATAATAGCCGAGGCTAGTAAAAATAATTACCAACAAATTTTAAACCTATCAATGCAATATCTTCATATCTCTAATAATAATAAAGCAGAATGTGTACACTGTAAAAAATTTTAGTGTAACACAACACCAAAAATGGTGGCAACTACTTTACACCAAAAGTGGTGCAGTAAAACACCAACCATTATTTTTGGTGTAGTGAAACACCAAAGATAATTTTTGGTGTAATCAAACACCAGGGATAATTCTTGGTGTAACCAAACACCAGGAATGTTCCTTTACACTACTTTTGGTGTAAAGTAGTTGCCACCATTTTTGGAGTTCAGTAACACTAAAACACAGGGCCTATGTAATACATAAAATATTTTATATCCTGACACGAAGCACCATCAAAAGTAAGAAAAATCGGCTGGTTATTCAAGTATACTAGAAAATAAATACCTTACCTATAAGACATATATGAATATTATATAAAATATAGGTATACATGAATGTTGTCAAAATAACACAAAAACAATAATATGCTTAAGATATATAAATACACGTGGGTGTGTGTATATTAAACAAATTTTATTACAAAATATGAAAAAAAAAATCCTTAAGATTCAGTATTATATAACTCCGAGAAGTTCTAAACTGAAATCATTAAAAAATTATTTAAAATAATTCAAATAAAACTTTGAATCACAGGAGTGAAAATAAATATTCTGAGACAAGAACACACTATTCCGTTGTAACTAGAAGACTGTGCCAATTATATTAAAACAGCAAACAAATAAGAATAAAATAAAATCATCTGTCTTATTATCGTCTGCGTGTTTCAGGTGGGAGAAAAATATGTAAAGTATTTAAATCCATAAAAAACAAAATACCGAATATTATTAAATGAGGTATCAAAATAGGCTAAAATTTTCCAGTGCTTTCAAATATATGCAATTTTTAACTGTATCTACTGAGTAAAAAGATAGAAATTTGAACTTAAATAAAAAGTTTTAAAAGAAGATGAGAAAAAAAGAGTAATAAGAAAAAAGGGTTGCAACAAAAATGTCCTGAAATAATGTATGCTAAGAAGTGCCAAATAAATTTTTCTTCTGTTTTCACATTAGTGCATTAATTAGGTTTCTCTTTTATGTAATGTAAATTTAATAAATTCAATTTTTCTGATTTAATTATTCATAATTATTGCGACTCTTGTAATTAGAATTGATATTAATTTGCTTTTTCCGCTTGAAACAAAATAAAAATAAATATTAGTGAGAACCCTTACTCGCTCTGCTCGCCAACACTCAAGAATCACGCTGAGATTCTTTTAGGATCAGTACTTGACAGTTATGAGTTCCTGCTAGTAATAGGAAATTATAAATACATTAATTACTAGAAGAAAATTTAAATTATTTGAATAGCAAGAAGTTCTAACCAAATTCCTTTTAAAAACCTGTAACTAAACTTTAAATTACTAAAAACTAAATAATCAAATTATAAAATTAAAAATTTAACTTTATACCACATATATGTAAATGTTAGAAAGAAATTTGAATGCTGAAATGTATGATAAGATGTTTTCTAATAAAAATTATTTTCATCAATCAGAAATCAGGCACTTTAAACTTTTTTGTACACACAATTGAATTTAAACAGATTCATGAGCCCTAACTTCATTCCAACAAACTTCCAAATATCCACACTTATCAATGAATTGTTGCTCAGAAAAGCTTCGCCACATGCATGCACACTCTCTGCAATAATTATTTAGCAAAAAAAAGATATAACTTTTCTCACTGGGTAGCTTTTTATATGTTAAAACTT